>JAQIXQ010000617.1:0-24305 GCA_034700485.1 Pseudosinella alba
CACAAAGGACCCGGCTCTAACCTATCTAAAATGATGAATAAATTCAAATGCTTTTATTGCCGATTTAGGGCCTTAATCATTATCATCATTACTTGTTATACCCATACATCATTGATCACATTCATATCTTTACCTATTCCTATCCTATTCTACATTTCTACCTGCCTGCTGCCTGTTCCTACGTATGGGTAAAATTTTGCTCTTCAAGCATTTTTAAACACACTTTTAAGCAAAAACTTGCTGATAAAGGTTAATGCGCGTGTGCCCACAATAATATGCAATAACTTGTCTACATATAGTCAACAGTCGAGTATCCTTTGTAAAATGCTTGCAGTTTAATAAAATTATCGTTTTTTTTTTTGTAAAAAAAGCAATTCTCAAATTCCCTATATGCCATCTGCCTTGTCAATTGCCAATCCATCCGCATCCGTGACGATGATGATATTATGATATTAGATCGGGATTCTGCTCGACTGTTTACATGTTATGTTGGGTTCATCGCATCGCTGCTCTGGGATATGTAAAACAACTTAAAATTTACAGTTTCAAACAGTAATTGACATATGGCAAATAACGTAGAGAGTGGAGAATGGAGACGCACATAATTTGAATCATAATCCTAAATTATACCTATAAGCGAAATCAAACTGTTCAAACATTGTTTTAAAAAAAGTGTAATATGCCCTCTTTGTCTAATTCCCATTTACTTTACATAAAAAAAAAGTTGCTTATGGGCCGAGTATTTTACTGATAAAATGGTTTAGTTATTCCTGGCCAGATCAGATCTTAGTTACGCTAAAATTGGCCATCAAAAAGCTTTCCAGCAGCGTTATTTGATACGATTTGGACTAATTGATATCACTGGAAGCTTTAACATGGAAATTGGAATACGCAGCAGATTCCAAAAGAAACTCGTAGGGGGGATGCATGGGATGGATGAAGTGAAATAACATAAAAGTCACAATGACATGAAGGGGAAATATGCACAAGATCATGTTGGCAATAATATCAATAGAGCTACAACAAAACGGAATCATCTTTCTCAGCTCATCATAAGACTATGAATTTGCTGCTTTCTTTTCGCCAGCTCATAAGACACGGGAACATGAGTCACTAGAGAACGTGTGGAGGAGAGGAGTGGGTGAAGGGGACTGGTCCTTAGGTTCACTCGGTTGACGTGGGTGCTTCTGTTCACAAGATTCATAGAGATTTTTATAGTTTATACAGATTATGGATATCTAGCCTACGCCTAGCCATCATAGTCATAGCCACCATACATCCCAGAACATTTCTCTGTCTGGTTTATTTTATTCCGTTTCCCTTCTAGAAAACCAATTCCATATTATTACGTATGTCCTTAAAATGTCAAATGTGAGCCTAACAAAACTATCGAAATGCTTTAGCCCCAAAATAGTCGTATTCCAAAATGCTCTCTCATGATCGGGAAAAGTAAAAACGTTTCATTTTACTTGCGCAACAACAGGACAACATAACATGAGACCGAAAACGCTCATATTTCTCTCTTTTTTTTTTAAATTGATGCCTAAAGTTAAAAATCAACTTGACTCACTCCACTCGCCCATATAAACTTATGTGTTAGTATAACTTATCAATATAAACATCAATGATACCCCTACCATCTCTCATCTCTCCTATTCCATCACAAAGACAAAAAAAAAACTTTTTATGCATTGAATGAATGGAGGAAGATGCTCTTCGAGCAACGCAATGTACTTTCATGAAATTGCCGAGTGGATGGGGTTGAGCAAGATCCTCATTGGTTAATGTGAAATGCTGAGAACAAAACTGGGTTCTGGCTGCTTATCTGCACTTTTCTGCAGTAGTTCTGTTCTATTATCATATTGATATTATCCTTAACGTATTTTCCATCCCATACAGGAGGGGATTAATGTATTATTTTCATTTTCATATGTGAATGGCATGTTATATGAAATGAATATGGCCATAGGGGAACTATGAGTCAAACGGTATTCGGTATTCCAAACTCCATAATATCCACGTACACATAATAATGAAAATGATGCAATGTGATGTGATGACGAGGGGTGAACGTTGGAAAGGGTAAACCCACGTATACCATTAGATGAGCAACGATTTGATGTTTTGTTTGATTTGGTTTTGGACTCTTAGGATTGAAGCAACTAACTCTGGAAAGAAATATGGGATAACCATGATCTACATACTTAAAGCTCTCTGGAAGGCAAAGAATAATAATCGTGAATAATTTTATTTTTCCTCAATATTTTCTGGCATAGTCATACTAAAAATCCAACCATAGTCATATCTCATCGTCAAGTCAGGACCAACACCAACGGCGAGTTGGTTAGAGATACAAGAGCTAAACTCAGAATTAGACAATTGCATGATATGACCATCAAATTATATTACACTACTGGCATTTGGTTTGGTGATGTAGTCGTAATAAGATATATTGGAATTTGGAATTGTAATAATAATACTAGCACGGTTTACGGTATGACTATGAATGGGCTATGGGCTACTTTACACTGACTTCGCAATGATGAAAATAAATGAAATGTTCACAGAGAATTTTTCGAGGACACAGACTAGACATTTGCGTTTATATTCGATGATGAGGATTGAGGATGATACCCATGCTGTCTTACGCTGACAGTGGCAGGCACAAGGAGCTTTTGCTTGGGTAAATAAAATCTGTACCATTTAAGCTCATGGCTTGGGATACACATAGGAATAATAGGAAAGTGCTTTGGTCATGTTTTAAAGTTCTTGATGATGAGACAGGCGCGAGTGAAAATACCTCTCTAGCCTAATCTAACCCCCACAAGCTAGTCACACTAATGCATACATTGAGATATTATTATATTATGCAAATAGAGTAAATTTACTTTGCAGGCATATATAACTTTACTATTTAGTTCAATTTTAGTATCATAATAATAACTCTGCAGAGCTTTGTAATTCCACCTCCTCCACCATTTTCAGTTTCAGTATTTCAGTTGTCCTTCACTTCCCTTCAATGATGTAAAATATGCTTGGATGTTGCAACTTGCAACTTGCAATGAAATACGTGTACAATGGAATGGACAATGAAAGTTGAAATTGGAAAGCCATTTTTGTTTTATGACTTGCTTAAAATATTATTAATTACTGTAAGGCATTGTGATGTGATGTATGAGCTGCTAGAACATGAGTTTGTCTTGCTATGTGCTGCATCGAATCGCAAGTGGAGGTTGACTTTGCGAATTAAAATTGAGTCGGGTCGGGAGGTACGATGATAATGACGATATGATGTTGTTGTTGACGAGAGAAAAATAATGGCTTCGCTCACCTAAAGAAATCCGTTGCTTGTTTGTATTGTACACCCAAAACCCAACAATTTATTTCGAATAAACCAACGAAGAATACTTTCTAAAAACCTGGAAATATAACACGATCACTAGCACACTACTCAAGACCTAAGATTAGGACGTATTAGCACTTAAATTGTTATTTCGTCCCAAATTATGTATCAGCCTGCTGGCAATTTCTCCTAAATTTTCGATATCTCCTGCATCTCCATGCCTGTCATCTTCCTCGTCCATATTCAGGGTTTGAAGAAGGCCCGTGCCACCTCCACAGTCAAAGAAATCAAACTCTTCCCCATCATCACCAGCAACGTCGACGTCGGCTGCATCCCTAGCGTTGTAAACTTCAGAAATGTTCGGAGGTGGTGCAGATTTGAAGGCTGTCTGTCGAGCTTTTGCCAAACTCTTTTTACTTTGTCGCTTGGATTGTTTGGTTGACTTAGAGCACTGATCACGATCATCTAATGAGGTTGAGGTTGGCGCAGTAGCACAATTCCTTGTACTACAGCCTCCACCCCCGCCACAGCAACCAGTTTTTCTTTCTTGATTATTGTCTTTCGTCTCATTATTGAGAGCTGCTAGCTGGTCTTTCACTTTGCTGCTTTTCCCAACCCCCAGCCTTGGAAGGCCTTTATTAAGCCCTTCCAGGAGAACACAAGCTTTGCATAGATCCTGCGAGGAGATGTAATTGCATCGCTTGCAAATTCCTTGTGTGGGCATTTTCACCCCTTCCTTTATCGACAAGGCTTCGCCTATAAATTAATTGAAATCCGGAGTAAATTATTGCAGCTACCTACTTATACTGGAATCTGCAGTAGATTGATTTGATGCATAAATCAATGACTTTTTTTAAATACCAGAATGTATTATGTCTACTATTGAAGACGGTCGTATTCTTTCCAAATCCTTGATTAATGTTCTCACATGGCCCCGATAAGCATTAGGAGAATAAATGCACTCCGTGGAAAAGTAGTCCAGCTTCTTATAATATGCGTACATCACAATTTCCTTTTCATATGCGTACTTGAACGGCTTACACCGTGGCAAGGCACCTTCCGCTCCCTAAGTAAACAAATGTAGTGCTCAATGTAATTCGCATATCATTATTACTTCCAGGTTCCAAAGTCAGCATTAAAATTAACATATCAAAACGAATGTTATAAAATTACGGTTGTGATATTCGTGCATCGCTGGAGCCGTGCCACATCTCCTCTTAGAAGATTCATCAAGATAGTTTCCGCTACATCATCCGCATTATGCCCGGTGACGATTTTATCCACCTTCAAGAGCATCGCCCCTCGGTCCAGTGCTTGGCGCCTGAAAACTCCACAGAATGTGCAGTTGTTCTTCCTCCCAACCTAAATTTAAAAAAGTTAATATATATAGTTCAAAATTTACTCCATTTCTGATTATTTTACAAATCCTCAAACTTTTAACAAAACTGGACTTACCTCTCGAACAATTTCATCCATGGTCCACCCATACAAATCCTTGTACGAAAATATGCTTAGGGGGATCTCATACTGAATTTCATTTCTCTTTACCGTTTCCAAACTGTCATCTCTGTACCCTGTAAAGTCAAAATCACAAATCAAACGTTAATTATTAACATCACCGGACCTAATATGACCTAACTACAAATCAATAATCAATTTATAATTATATTTTTATGTCATTCCATACCTGTAATTCCTTCATCCACTGACAGCAAAACCAGCTTCAAGCCATACCCATGCCTCTCATTCAACAGTTTCATGATATACGCCAACACGGTGGAATCCTTCCCTCCGGACGCTGCGATGGCCACAAAGTCCCCCGATTTAAATAAACTATTTTTAATTATCGTCTGATGGACCTCCTCTTCAAACGCCGCATAAAAGCAGGTCTGGCAAACGGCTTCACCCGTCTTCGGCCTCTACACAAGTCCAACCAAGAGATACAAAATAATCAAATATTTAGCCAAATCAAATTATGACACCTACTAAACTAACTATCAACTATTAATTAACCAAATTAAATCACTTTCAGTAATCTATAAACCACAACTGCTAACTGCTAACAATTAACTTTATGATGCCGTCAGTTTTCATTCTTATTCTTACCTTCATGGAAGCCTTATTTCCACAATTTTTTGCACAGGGAAGCATCGTAGCCGAAAAATCTAACTCACTTTTTCAAAAATTAACTACAATTAAATTAAATTACACCCTCGAAAATATTTTTAAATATGATGATGCAATTGTTATCTTGTCTATCCGCAACGAAAACAAAAAAGCATGTGCTTTTGGCTTCTTCATAGAACCAAATGCACCAGCCGCTCAACATTGTGGATGGGAATGATGGGATGCCGATGCGATGCCAAGAACAAATTGTGGGCTCGATAGTGTACCTCGTTGGGGCAACGTGAGATTTATCTTTGTTGCATTTTTACGCTTCCCCCAATCTCATGCAAAACAAAATCGAGTTGATTCAACACAACAGCGCAAGCCAGCATCTCATCGACGATGACTTGATCGATAAAACAGTTGAATTTAATCGATAGCTTATTTTTCTCTGTTCCTTTTGTACCCTTCCATATTATAATTGAAGGTTATTTAGCATTAGTATAACTTGGTAAATAAGCATTTATCATTTTACTTTCATTTATATTTCCAGTTCCAGCATGGAAAGAAGGGCATCCATCCGACCCCATTCCACAACTGTCCCCAATGGAACGGGGCCCTCTTGGAAGGGACTGGGAAGAACTATAACGACATTGAGAACGGTGACAAGTGCGTTCACCCTCGGGGGTGGAAGTGAAAGTTCCTCCGGTCGGTCACTTTCTTCGGGACCGAGAAAGGCCAGCCTGATTGACAGTGGTCTGTTGGAGGGGAAGATAAAGGTGTCTTCAACCATGTATGATATAGGATGATGAATTGATTATGATTTGCAATAATTGGGTTAAGTAATATTCTATAAATAATAATCTATTTTTCAGAAATAATTCCGACCTCTGCTTATCAGTTAATTATCGAGCGGATGGACGTTATTATTCGGTAGCCTTGGCCAGTGGGGTTATCAACGTGTACAGTAGTAAAACAGACAACGTTGTTTATTCCCTGAATAACACGGATAAGAATTTGCCCTTCACGAATGTGGCTGCGACATGCGTGCGATTTCGACCTTTCCATCTTCAGAAACTTCAGGACCAGTGTCCAGCATCCTTAAAGGGAGAGGGGAGGAGGGAGGGTCGGAGGAAATCTTCCCTTTCCGTGGGTTCAACTGATTCAAGTCGCTTTCTTCCCCCGATCGCTCCACAGCAGACAATGAGCTCACTCCAACATCATCCCTTCAGTCAAAGAAGAAGGAAATCCTCAGTTAGTGCCCTGGGGGTGAGACCAGAAGAACTTAGTTCATTTCCATCAGCTTCGGAAAAGACGCCATCGAATAACTTGGTCACGGCTTCATGTAACTTTGAAACTAAACATTTTGAAAATATGTTCTCCCAATTATAGAAAGGTCTGTGAATTTATCTTAAGTCAGTTTATTACAATTTACAGTTACGGACGGATCCTTAAAGACATTTAATTTTATAACTGAGCAATGCGTCAAAGAAATAAAGGAAAATAGGGAAATTTTAACGATTGGCTATAATAGCACTGGGAGGCTGATGGCGACAGGTGGAGGTGATGGGGCCATAAATGTGTATGACGATGAGACAAAAGCTAAAATTTGTTCGTATGTGCCCCCGTATGTTCATCTTACTTTTCAGTTAACATCACTATTTTATTTAAGTATGCTCTTCATGTTAGTTCCATAAACAATTATTTTAATTGGCAATTTTTTAAAGGTTCGAGTACAAAGCAGAGCTCTTACGAACCTACTCAATTGCATTTCATCCCCAATTGGAGACAGAATTCATATCGGGTGGCTGGAACAAATACATCCAATTTTATGACACTCGCGTCCCAAACCTTATAGTTGGGAAGGTGGCTGGTCCTAAAATTTGTGGGGAAGGATTGTCGTTCCACACTGCTGGACTTGAGGTAATTTTTAAAAAAACAAGTTACTGTTGTTGACCTTACAAATTATTACTTCTGTCGGATAATTTCTTTCATTGACAGTTTTGTGCAGCTGCCAAGGGAAAACTGGAAGGTGTCCAGATTTTTGACTATTCCATGAGAAGACCACTGGAGAATATATTAGGCTGCTCTGACAAATCGGGTTCACTTCCCGACTCCTCAAAACAAAGTGTACCAATCTCAAGAAAATCCCAGTCATTACCGCCAACCTGTCTATACTCCGCCAGTTATTTCATGGACAATTTTATAATTGCGAGTGGGTCATACCCTGGGGGATTGACTGTGGTGGATCGGAACTCAGGAAGAAATGTAATAGTAATATTTATATACAAATAGTTAGATAAGTATTTCTCTTTAATAGAAAGAACAGGCAGAGTCTTTGTTGTTGCAGGTAATTGCTGGAATACATGAACTGAAGGAGAGCGTATATTGCATCGATACTTTCCAAAGTAAAGTCGTGTTTGTCGTTGGAGAAGAAGTTTGCGTTACAGAGATATATCTGTAATACATTTTAACACATAATCCAAACATGCAATCAACCTTAAAAATATAACATTTAATCATGGTCATTGGTGCTGAATTGAGTTTAATTTTTAGCAATATCAATTCCTCCCATCTGGCACATTATTGGAAAAACAATTTCAGCTTTCAGTATTAATGTCCACTTGTGCCACTTAATGTATCGGTTTATGTTTTATTTTATAATATTTTAGGATAAAATAACATAAGGGTTGTATAATGACTAACATGCTGAAGGGTCGCAAGTTAATGGAGCAGAAAAAGAAATACCGAAATTAAAAAATTAAAATAATGATACAAATGAAGCAATTAATATCATATCCTCACTGGAACTTGCTCGGAAATAAAGTTTCCGTTATCTCAACGTCTTCTTTCTTCAGTTCCTTATCCCCCCATCCCCAGCAGGCAGGGATTGGCCCATTATCTTTCGTTGTTTCATCATTATTACTGTTATTATGAAGAGGATGACTTCCATCACCAGTTCTGTTTATTCTGTCCGCCAGAAGCTTACGGGAAACTGTTTTCATATCCCAAGCCCAACCAATCCAGGCGAAGAAATGAATGAAAGTGGTGGATAGGTTGTGAGTGTAGCCGAACTCGGCAGATTTGTAGTCCCAGGGAAATGTATGATGGTAATTGTGGGATCCTTCTCCAACTAATTGAGACCACGGGGTGAGTAATATTAATGATTATCGGAATACAAAGTGTTGACGGTTAGCTTTCACTTGTGCATGGTTATATTTATGTAACATGATTGGGGTAGTGACCTGTAAGAATTGACAAAGCGTGGCTTTCCGTTGGGCTGATGTACTGGTCATAAGGCCTGTTGCCCCACTTGTGGGCCACACTATTTATGAGGAAGGTTATATGAAGGGAACCTCCGTAACGCATCATATTCGCAATAAAAATGTGCAACCAGGACATTTCCGGGAAGAGGATACGAAAAATGACCATCGGGACAATGAGGAATACGACAAGCACCAATTCCCAGTAATACCTACAGATATTCCATAAGTCCTCGTGCATTTTTATAATGCTAAAACAATGTTTTAAACATCAAAAGTAATCATTATTCAATCACCACACGGATTGAAATTAAGTACTTACTTGGCTTGAAACCTGACTATTGGATCCCTCACCAGGTCTGAAATCTCGACAGTCCTCAATGCTTTAATCAGTTCAGGATGTCGGGGCTGGAAAGCCCATGTTATGTGGCTAAACCAGAAGCCCCTGGCCGCACTATGCGGGTCAGCATTTGTATCCATATATTTATGATGGACACGATGGTCCCTACACCATTTAAAAATTGGGTGTTGGAGGGCTGCTGTGTGCATCAACATCATTATGACCTTCAATGGCTTGTTCGCTTTGAAGGTTTTATGAGTCCAGTAACGATGAACCCCGACAGTTATACCGAGCCCAGTCATGTATCCGTATACGACGACTAGAACATAAAATAATTGCAATTAAGTAATTGAAGGAACGATTTTTATATTGGCCCATACTTGGAATATGTATGTAAACTTACTAAATACAAACAAATCGAATAAATAAAATCACTTACTAAATAAAAGGCTCCATCTTGGCACATATCCGAATGGCCATAAATAAAAAATGTAATAAAGCATACAAATATGAGTTAGGATTCCACCGACGAGGAAATTGAAAACATGAAGTTCTAAGCCTAGTGGCTTATCGGACTTCAAAAATTCCGGGGGAAGTTTATCAAAATCCACTGCCTCGATTGAGACACTGTCTTCCGTTTCCACTGATTTTCTTTTCCCCATTTTTGGGGCTTTTAGTTTACTTAGAATTTGGAAGGTTAGTTCCTCCTGTTGTTTATCGACGTTTCTTCTTTTTCGGTTCGACTTCGTCCTGGATGTGAGATAAATCTCTAAACTCGTCAAAGTTTATATGATCTGAATCCATAAACGTGTCACAGTAATATTAGCCATGTCCCAGCTTATACGCAGAACCCAGCATTTATATAATGCTCTTGTATTCGCATAAAGGGGTGTGCCATCATGATTAAGCAAATATAAATATTGTGGCATATTTTATTAATCATTTATTTTTCGTGTTTTGCGTTTATGTTTCTGATAGTTGACAATAGTCCTGAACTGTGACTTGTTTCTAAACTAATTTCGCATTTTAGGATTTGTGTGGGCAGGCCCACTTACAATTAGTCCAAGTTGCATATGAACGAAATTGACTTGCGCAAACTAGGTCTCAAAACAGTCCTATTTGGAATGGAAACCAATTATATTTGTATATTATCACGTATAAATTTAATCTAAGTTAAAATAATTTTCCTAATACATACCTAGCAAAAATTGTTATATATATATATATAGTTTTGCATTAAACTACCTAATTATAAACTTATCAAATAGAACACTCCATGTGGCTATGTATCCCATCGGCCATAAATACAATAAGATATAAAACACACAAGCGTGGATGTCAAATCCAAAGTATATAATGTTAAATACATTCAAATCTAAACCCAGTGGTTTATCAGAATTTACAAATTCTGGGGGAAGTTCCTCGAAATCCACGGCCTCGATGGGAGCCCCCCCCGTCCCTTGTTTCCACTGATTTTCTTTCGCTCATTTTTTAATTGAAAATATACTTAGATTTTAAAAAGATAAACTAAGCTCGTAGTTAAATAACTTCAGCTATGGAATGGAATTCCTTTCAGGAAAGTGTGCACTACACTATTTAGGTGCTGAGGAGTTTACATAATTATTGTCAATAAGTAAGATTACCTATGTTATCGATATATTTTAAGTGCCACTACCGTACTGGGAAATATGCTATCAATTATGTACATAAGTACATTGTATGATTGTAGGTAATTGTATCTTTTTAAATCATCGTTCCTGTTGATGGTGTTCAGAATTCCAAGCTTGCATAATTATGATCGAATCAATTATCCTAATCATGAATGAATTACACTGGTTGAATGACAGTCCCTAATAATACCCCACGATCTATATGCACCTACTTGAACTATGAACAAATCCAATTTAACTTTTTTAACCTTCATCATCATCATAATAAAGCACACCGTCGATTCACATTGCGGATGGATGGCTGGAAATATGTAAATAATTATCATCAAAATTTACTTTAAGTTAACTGCAAAGTGAAGTCAAACAATGTTTATAGGCATTCCTCAGCCCACGTGGGTGTGGAGACCAAATTTTATCTCATTTCCAACTGAAAAGGAAAGGTTATCAATTTGGACTATTTGGACTAATCAGACATTGGTCAGGTTGCACAATCACCTTACACTGTACAAGGGATTAAAAATCAGTCGGTAGGATAATTAATTATAGTAAGCCATAATTAATAAGAAAGTTTGTAAAAGTACACCGTGGGTTACGGGTTAGCTACATAATTATCAACTTACTATATCGTATCCCATTAATTAGATAATCGAATGATAGTGATCATATACAATGGACTGCTCGAACAAAAGGTGATTGCATAAAAGATTTACTTGACAGAACTGCAATTCTTGATACATGACAGCATAATTTTTACTTTAGATTTTAAATAATTTAAGAAAGATTTGTATCGTGACATTACGTTGGTATGCTTGTTTTCTGGTGCCTATTAAAAAAAATTATACGATCGATCACCTCACTTTAGCTCAGGCAATGTCTTTGGTCCCTGGTTGTTATCCGGGGACATATGGTATCGAGCATAAAGTATATCATATCATGCTTACAATCTTTATTTAATTTATAAGTTTAATTAGTTTATAAAGCTGAACTAATCGTTAGTTGTATAATCAGAATCGTTTATCACAATCATTATGAGTGCTCAAAAAGGAAGCGATGTAAACATAGTCATTTCGTAAATTATCCTCGTCGAGACATGCTCGGATATAGAGTTTCTGTAATTTCCACATCTTCCTTCTTCAAATTTTCATCCCCCCATCCCCAACACGAAACCGAGTCTCGCTTATCATCTTTCATTGCTACATTATTGTTATGATTATGAAGGGGATGACTTCCATCACCAGTCCTGTTGATTCGATCGCTTAGAAGCTTATGTGAAACTGTTTTCATGTCCCAAGCCCAACCGATCATGGCGAAGAAATGGATGAATACGGTGGAAAGATTAAATTTATAGCCAAATTCCGCTGATTTATAGTCCCAGGGGAAGGTGTGATGGTAGTTGTGCCAGCCTTCTCCGACTACATTATTTCCAAAAACTCATTAAATACTGATCTGTAGATTAGTATCATCATAATGATAGGCTTGCCTTTGCATTTTCCCTTTTACCTGCCAAAAGTGACACCAATTTATTTTCCGTTGGGGTGATATATTTGTCATAAGGCTTATCTCCCCATTTGTGTGCCACACTGTTTACGAGAAAGGTAAAGTGAAGGGATATTCCATAGCGGACCATATTATTGACAAATATGTGAAACCACGACATTTCCGGGAAAAGAATGTGGTAAATGGACATCGGGAAAATGAAGAAAATGACGAGAAGAAGTTCCCAATAGTACCTAGGTGCAGATAATACAATTTGGGGCTTTGTGAGGAAATGCCAACAACTCTGCAATAAAATCTGCATATATAAACAGACAGGTAGATTGTTACATTTCTTACTTGCTCTGAAATCTCACTATTGGATCGTTTGCAAGATCTGAAATCTCAACTGTCTTCAAACTTTTGACAAGATCGGGATGTCTAGGGTAAAACAGCCATGTGATATGACTAAACCAGAAGCCCTTTGCCGCACTGTGGGGGTCTGCGTTGGAGTCCATGAATTTATGATGAACACGATGATCCTAGAAGAAGAAGAAGAAAATCAGAAAGTAGCAGAGAAAGATCTTGAAAAAACAACATAGTAGATACAGTTCGTCATTCTTACCCTGCACCATTTGAAAATGGAATGTTGGAATGAAGCCGTCTGCATGCACATCAGTATGACCTGGAACGGCCGGTTTGCTTTGAAGGTCTTGTGAGTCCAATATCGGTGACATCCCACGGTTATGCCAAGTCCCGAAAGATACCCGTAAACCAAACCTGTAACAAAGACGTTTAAAATGGCAATTGAGTTTTCGCTTCTTTTCCAATAAGTAGACCTTATCACATTATATTTTTAATACTCAAAACGTACCAAATAAAACTGCCCCCGTTGACACATATCCGAACGGCACCAAGTACAGAAACCAATAGGCCAGGCAGGCATGGGTCAGCAGTCCTGGAATTAGGAAATTGAAAACATGCAAGTCCATTCCGAATGGCTTGTCTGACTTTCTGAACTCCGGGGGAAGTATGCCTGAATTCATTGATTTGATTGGAGCTTCCGCTACCACATCGGCATTCCTTCGTTTACCCATGATTTAATTCAATATTAAATATCGTTAACTTTCACCTTCAATGCTCGACTACTAATCGTAAGTAGTGAGTCAAACTGATCACTAAATGGAAATTACAGATATTTAACCTTTTTTATATTCCTATATTAGCAGTGTGATCAAATGCGCATAAAAATTATTGTAAGGTGCACGTCAATCAAAATCATATGCATATATCTCAAGTTTCAAGTGTCCATGTTACATTGAGTCTATGTAGGAGTTACGTGAATTTTTACTGGAACGAACAACGGTGAAATTGGCTTATATGATGATGATGATAATATTCACTGCCTGAAAGCACAAGTCGTTATATAAAGCCACACGCGAATCGATGATGATTCACGCATATCTACTATATACATATGATGTATACTTGAACTGTGATCTTATCTGGTATTTTTGGTAGCTGATAATCCGCACATTTTTGTTACCGTATTTTTCCCACTGTATGTATTTGCGTGAAAAACAAATTATTTACATACATTAATTAGTGAAAGAAAAATCGATATAATGTAGGTGGAGTTAGATTTGAGAAAACAATCTTTGAATGAAAGAAAATTTAAAGTAAATATGCATGCATGTCTGTATTCGGGAGCCGAATTTCGGGTAGCTATCAACCGTTCGTCACAGAAGTGAACCGCAAACATTTAGCTATCACTTGGACTTCATAATTCTTGATTAGATATCCAAAAAATGTTTTAAAAACTAAAAAGTTTGCATGCATATAGATAGTCTGTATTTACTCCAGACACTTGACATTTTACGTACATGAAGTGGAGACAACAATTAACAAGTAAATTCAATATGCATGGATTTTTGTTTAAAAAAAAAACAAGCAAATAATTTGGACTGAATGACCCGAAGTCAATTTAATTGGTCGAGAGCGATAATTAATTCATGATGATTCATTCACATTCTTAAATCTCAACTCTTCCCCGAGCACGCCTGAAGTCAAGAAAGTCAAGAAGTTGATTCATCGATTGATAAGCTATATGACTCATATGACTTAAAGATTAATGAAGCCTAGGGATACCATGTCTTTCCATCTTAAAACTGGAAAGCTAAAGCATTAAATCATCATTAAATAGTCATACGATTCGTCATAAACATCTAAATAAGCTCTCTACTCCCTGTGTGTATATTATCTTAATAGGGATGACTAAATCTAATTCGTTTAATGTCAAAGAAAGGAAAGCAGACTGTAACAAAATTAGTACTCAAACATGGGTCAGAATCTAACTTGCAGGAAAAATCGACCGATTAAACTCGGTATAAAGCTTTCTAACCTTTTATGAGTATGACTAATTAAAAAAAAATGAATGCAAATAAGAAAGATAATAGATTTAATATATTAATTTGACTAATTTGGCCATAACTCCACAAATAGATCCAAATATACCTCATTATGACATAGGAAATGAGGAAGACTGGGAGGAAAACACGTAACACACTATTAAAAGCAAGTTATGATTATGATGAATTCAAAGGTTTCATTTTACTTTCATCATGCAATGTAATTAAATTACGCAGAATGAAGGAAGTTAGCATTACTCCAGACTACAAAATCCTTGTCTTCCACCATGAAGGGTTATTCCATGCTTTTGGGGCAGTTTGCCCTCACAAAGGTGCCCCTTTGATAAATGGGACGGTCGTTAATGGAACTGTGAAATGTGCTTTGCATGGCTCCGAATTCGATATTGAATCTGGTAAGGAACTGTGTAGGGATTGCTTGCTTTGATTTTACATGGGTTATTTGAGTTACTATTTTTATGAATTATTTTAGGAATTTGTGAGGACTACCCTTCCTACGAAGGCATACCAACGTTTCCAGTAATCAATATCCGAGGTCACCTGAAGGTGGCAATACCGGAGTTAGGAATTATTGGTGTTCCCAGGCCACCAGGGAAAATCTTCAGTAGGCACAGACTCGCGGTTGGAATCGGCTCTGGAGCCTCAGCAGTGGCATTTGCTCAAACGCTCCGTGAAGGCCACTGGGAAGGGAGGATTCTGCTTATTTCCCAAGACGACTTCCTCCCCTATGACAAGACTCGGCTAAGTGAAACGGTTAATTTAAGCGTGGACAACATGCGACTGATGGACGCCGACTGGTATCACGATATGAAGATTGAGCTTCGACTTAACACCAAAGTCGCCCAATTAAACATGAGTAGGCGGAAGCTCTATATTGACAACGACATCACCCCCATTGTCTACAGTAAACTATTCATTGGGACTGGCTCCAGGGGTAAGCTCCCTTCGTCGAGGCTGGTTCCGGGGGTAGATCTAAAAAACATTTTCACAATTTCAAGCATATCCGAAGCCCAGAGCGTCTATGACAATAGCAAGGATAAAACGGTAGTGATTGAGGGCTCCGGCTTCATCGCGATGGAGTTGGTGTCCACCTTGAGGAAACATGCCAAAATGTGTTATATCATTACCAGACAAAAACGACCCTTTCAGAACGTGCTTGGAGAAACTGTGGGCAGGGCATTGCAGAATCACGTCATGCGACATGTTTCCAACATGGAGTTTTTTTGCTTCGATGAAATTCGCAAAATCACTGGGAATGATGAGGGAGAAGTAATAATGGTCAAGACGTTAAAGAAGCGAGAGATCTACTGTGATGTCGTGGTATATGCAATTGGGTCGGTTCCCAATTCCGAGATGTTCGCCTCGGATAAGAAGGCACTCGTTTCTAAGTCGGGTCATATTGTTGTGACGGAGGTATGCATTCTGATCATAGTGACCCTTACAAAGTTTTCCAAATGACATGAAAATGTGTTCCGTTTTAAATGATGATTTTGAATTCACAGTTCTGCGAAACAAATGTGACGGATGTGTATGCGGGTGGAGATGTGGCGCTGGTGCCTCTTGACTGCGCGGTTACAGGGACTGCGAATATAGCTCACTGGAATTTTGCCAGCTACACTGGAAAAATTGCGGCTGCGAGAATTCTCCATGTAAATGAGAGTATTAAGCCCTATATTCCGTATTATTACACAAACTTTTGTGGGATTAGCTTGAGATATACAGGTAGTCAGAATATTTAATCATATGCGGATTACCCCCCTATGGAATCTTTTCTCCGATAATGAAATATTTTAAATTCAACCAATTTTAGGTTATGGGGAACATTACGACGAAAGTATAATCTTTGGAGATCTCAACTCAGCCAACCAAAAGTTCTGCGCTCTGTACCGCCGAGATCGAAAGATACTCGCTTGTGCAACAGTAAACTGCAATAATATCGCTGCCAGGGTGTGCTTCAACATTGGGGACCATTTCCAATGGGAACCTGGAGTATACCCAAAAGTCATCATGGATACCTTCCCAGGGCTCCCTATGTTAGGGGAGGAGTACTTCGGGTTTAAGCTTGACCGGGAGGCTTGCCTCACTTTATATGATGCCCAGTCCACGACAGATGAAGCTGTAAGGCGGAATGATAGGAATTTTGAAGATCGAACTCAGAGGGACACCGAGTTCCCCTTGGGTTTGGGGGAGGACAAGCAAATGAATTTTGTTTTCATGCTGTAGTGAACGGTCAAAGATATATACATTTTTTATTTAACGTAATAGAATGTGCTATTTTATGAAAAATAAATCATAATTAAAGTTTCGGCAATATCTAAACAAAAACGGCTAAATAATAATGGAATTTCAATATGTACACTCGCACGCGTTTGCTTGAGCAATCGTAAAAGCATTGCATCCTGCGACTATGGGTCCAGTTCCTAGAAGTTGAGCTGTGGACATGCAGTTCCCTGCCAGATTAGGGGTAACTATAAAAAGGATTTGCAATTAGCACGATACATCATTTTTAACTGGAAGCTATATAACTTAATGTACTCACGGGCAAGATTTTGGACAATTCGGCTACATCTCTGTAGGAGGCAGGTATTGAATGTCTGATCGCACTCAAATTTGGAAGCACCGCAAGTATCATAGCAAATGTCATGGGCGTTGCAGCAATCTACGAAAAGATCCATCTCTGGTACGAGAAGTCTCTGTGGAAAAATTCAATGTATTAGAAATATTAAATATAATTTCTGCTTCTGATATTACGATCGGAGGGTGATTTATTGTAAGTTAAATTGACTACCTCGAATCCATACGAGCCGCATCCGTTATACCTAGGCACGTGACCTTCTCGCTCTGTGGGAGATTGACCTAAAAGTAACAATTCAGCTTCATTATGCCCATCATATTTTTCGTCAATGTAACTCAATACGTTAATTTAAGCTTATGCTACCGTAAATTGGACAACCAAAATTGCACAAAGGAGGATCTCGGGGTAGACCCTATATAAGATCAACAGGAAATTCATTGTCAAATGTGAGAAGTGATGAAGTTTTCATTGCTGAAGTTTTTGAATTTTATAAATGACAGCAATTACAGGGACCCTTAAACTTACATGTAGAAGAGACAAAAGTAGATGGGATGACAAGCCACTAATTTCACTTGACTGAGGCAGCCCTGCTGGCTGCCTATACTGTTGCGAATCCACTTCCAAAACTATACATGAAAGAAGGACCGCAATACACATAGAAGCAGATACAGTTTTCTTTGAATTACATTCCATTTCAAGGAACAATTTATAATTGGCTGACCGCTGAACCAAAAGTTTATATAATTTGTGTTGTTCACTGAACAAGTGCTTATCAGAGAAAGTCACATTAACGCGAGCACGGGTCCAAGCAGAATGACAAGCGAAGAGTGTGAAACATGGCTTATTTGTAGTAGCCAAAAACGTTTTGGCTGAACTTTCATTCATAATAAAATTGCATAGCTATTATCATCATATCATTTTAAGGCACACGGCAATAGAATAGTTTCCTTTTCATTAATGAACTGATTGTGAGTTTGTGTCCAAGCTTAAGTGCCCTTGAGTCTTCCCTTATTGTAAGTTGTAAGGTGGGCGAGAGAACCCTTTAACTTAACCTTGGCTGCGAACACTGATCTTTATACGGCATTATATATGGCACAGAGAAAAACAAGCTGGTCATTGACAGTGACATGATAAAAGCTGACATTGAATAGCTGACATTGGCATTGAAGATTTGAAACTAAAAATATATATTTACGGTCTGGTTCAAGCTCAAGTACACGAACTTTCTTAATGATTTTGATCATATACCTATGTAAATGATTTTGCTAAACTAGTCATGATAGTGAGTAATAACTATATACTACAATTAATATTTACGACAAGGGTAAAAAAGGTGTCCTATTTTATTAAAATTCGTCTTTAATTGATTTACAAATACACGCATTTTGTTGAGCATTTAAGTAAGGTTTGCATCCGACGGCGGTAGTCCCGGTATACAAAATCTTCGCACTAGCCTTGCAACCGACAATGGAAACTAGAGAGAGGAGCCAAGTAAAAATATTAAAAAAATAATACATCATTCATAGCAATTAAAAATGTACTTGCTAATTATTTGAACTAATTATAATTTTCCTTACGTTTATTTTTTAAAGCTGCATCTCCATTCTCATCCTTCAAGGCGGAGCATTTTCGATAGAGACACTTCTTGAATTTGAGATCACACTCGTCCTTGTCATGCCCACAGGTCTCGTAGCAAAAGTCATGCTCATCACAACAATCGACAAAGCCCGTCACTGGGAGCATATCTGCAGTTATGAATTGCTGAAAATGAAATGAAATTAAAACTTAGAATTGTTTTACAAGCTTATCGTTATTTCACCCTCAACTACATTTCCTTTACAAAACAACTTGATTGATTACTTCTAATCCATAGGACCCACATCCATTACTCTCCAGCTTGTGACCCGGCCTCTTCTTCGCCACTTGGCCTGGGGGACACTCAAAGTAACAGTCTTCGTCCACCGTGGCGTCCAAAAACTCCTCAAAGTTTTTCACTTGCTGACCCAACTTCTGCACCCCTGAGGAGACCTCCTTCATCATCTTCCCCAGTTCCCCAGCATAGCTCCGAAGTGTCTCATAAAGCCCTCCTCCTTCGGGTCCAGGAGGCTGAGATTCACTTCCGGAAATCACCAACAGTAGCAAGATCAACGGCAAGCCTCCACCCCGTACGGGAGCCGACATCACAGATAATAGCTTCATTGCAATAATTTAGAAGTTAGATTGTCATAAAATATTAAGTAGAGCACACAGAGACAAATGTGCCCTGTCGCAAGTAAATTTTTCTGGAGATTCCGTTAAGTCTTCTTTGTATGATGGTCGAAATAAGATCTTTTTTCGTATCAAAATCATTTTTTCGACACATGGACATATTATGGATACACAAGATACTTAACATTTTGCTTGGTTTATTGTGAGGTGAACTGACGTGTATGATGATGTGATTCTTATTCTAGGCCACCGTATGATTTCATACTGTTCATGTTGTTTCATGTTATGCTAGTATGCACGTGTGTATTTTACGTGTGTGCTAGGTATATGGAAATAGAATTTAAAAAGAAAGTAAAGTATTATATGAACGCAAACAAAGAACAACTTATATACTTCCAGTTGAAAATAAAAATTTATATGCATAAAATAATTCGCTCGGGCCAATTTTTTAATTATTAAAATTCAAAATGCTTAATACAGGCATAATTACAAAAGTTTGAACCAATTTACCTATTATATTATAAAGTCTAGTCTTTTGTATCTTCAACTATTAATATAGTTAATCTTGTTGTTTTTTTTTCGTCCATTAGTTCCATTCATCGTTCATGTGAGTTAGAACAATTTCTTATGTTTTTTTTTTCATACAAAAATTATATGGAATCAATACTATCTCATTCGTGTAAAGATACGTATCATCATATCATATCATATCTAGTCCAAAAATATACAATACGCATAAAGCTGAATTATCATACAAATCCCCCCAAATATCTACTTCAATTCATGCTATTTGGCATGTGATGTTCTCTCCCTGACAAAAAATGTGTTTGCTTTGAAAATGACATATTGATAATAAAAAAGTGGTGTCTGAAGCAAAGATAGATATTACCTATGTAGCTTAAAGTTCTAATCTTGAATAAATATTAAAATATCAAAGAGTTATTTAAAAATGATAATAACGATAAGCCGGCCAATAATGACAATGATAGTTATTGTCCGATATGATATAAACTACTTAAATGATTAGTGATAAGTAAGAAATGGAATGAACATCAACGCATATTAGATGTATATCTGTCTACTGTTATTTTATGCCATTGCTTTTATTCATTCACAAGAAAATGGTGGGCATTATTTCCAGTCATTCCCACTTTTTTTTATCTCCATTTCTTTCAAGTATTGAAAAAATACAAACTGCTAGCGAGCTCACATGAGAGGATAAAACTCGGGGAATAGAGTGAAGCCAGTTCACTTTCACACATGCATATGAGTAGGTATTAGGTACATCGAAATCGAAGGACGTTGGAAATTGAGAAGAAAAAAAATTTCATACTTCCATCCCCAAATCCCAACTTATCTTACACCTTACATTTAATAAGCCAACCACCTACCTTGGTCACTGAACATTTGTGAACATCCACCAAATTTTATATCAAGAACCAGTAAGTAACTTTAATATCGGTAAACTCGGTATCATTTACAATATTAATTTTTGTTTTGAGTAAGACAGCCTAGAATATTTAATTGTCTCATTAAACCCCAACCCAACAGAAGATGACTGCGATCCAGCCCATCGACAAACAGTTCATTGAAGATGTCCTCGGCGAGCCGATCTCGGACTTCTCCGTTAGCGCTGGCTGCAAGGCAGGGGACAACGTGGCCGGAAGCCTGAAGGCAATCACCGTCAAAACCAAGTCAAACCAGGAGCACCACTTGGTCTTCAAACGTTTCCCGGAACAAATGACACAAGAGAATAACTTCGTCGTAATGATGAAGGCCTTTTGGAGAGAGCACGCGATCTACAAGACGGTCCTCCCCATGCTCGAGAAATATGCCAAGTCTCGTGGATTTCAGTGGACTGCCCCAGTTCCCAAATACTTGAAGGGCTACAATGATGACCTCCACGACTATATCCTCATGGAAGATGTGCGCCCTTCCGGATATAAAATGCCGGACAAGACAGTCTCACTCTCTTTGGAGGAAACCTCATTAATTTTGAAGGAGTTCGCCAAGTTGCATGCAATTTCATTTGCCTTCATGAGACATGAAGGGCAGCGAATCTATGAGGAAGTTGACGGCTTCCAATATCTCGTACAGGATGAGTTCGTGAAACAAATGATGGAAACAAATTTGGCACAAATGATGAAGATGTTTTTCAATACGGCGGCCACTTGCTTAGAAAGTGTATTTCCTGAAGGGGCAGCGAAGATGAAGACATTTATGGACAACTCGGGTAAACTAGAAATGACACTGGAAACCCTTACAGATGTCAAGTACTTTCCAGCCCTTTGCCACTTTGACCTCTGGTCCAATAACTTACTCCTAAAGCACAACGAGAAAGGACTCCCGATCGGGGTCAAATTCATCGATTTCCAGTTTACCCAACGGGGCAATATCTTTTCCGACCTATTGTACACATTGTACACCAGCACCACCCCGGAGTTCCGGAAGCTCCATTTGCACACGGTGCTGAACCATTACTATAATGAATTTTCAGCAACCCTGGACACCATGAGGATTCCCATGCCCTGGGGCTTCACCCGAGGATTCCTTTTCGATCAATTTGAAGCCGGGATTGCTTCCGCCTTCGTGAGAATGACTTTCGCCATTCCCCTCCAACTGGGGATGATCACCAAAACGGAGAGGAAGGAGGGGGAGGAGAACAGTACGGAATTCCATAATCCTGAAAACGTCAAGAAGATGTATGAGGAGAGCCCACAAGCCATGCAAAGGCTGGAAGAGCTTGTGAGGGAGATGATCGAGAGGAAAATTTTTAAGTGAAAAATAAAATAGTAATATATTTTATTTCAAAAATAAATGTAATTAGTATAAAAAAAATAAAGAGTGTAGCAATATGAATTTCAAGTCAAGTCATAGTATCCCATTCGTTCTCCTTTGTTCTTCAATGGACTTGAAGTCCATGAAGTCCCCATGCCATGCTTTCACCTCCGTACATTACTATCGTAGATTGCATCTACATCGGGGTAAAATATTCCACCGATTTTCCGCTCGGCAATATTCGTTTAGTTTACGTTAATCCTTTTGTTCTACCGGAATAGTATTCTCCAAGCTCGATTTTCATATATATTTTCAGACACACATGTGTATGGGGTCGGGTCGTTGACTGAAGTCTTTATGGAACATTTATTTTTTAATATACAAGTTATATAACTTCTATTAATCTTCTATATTTTGCGATTACTTCTATGAAACCCATTTTTAGACAAGCGAAAACTTACGATCATATCAGAGGCATACCACAGTTAATATTGCTAAGTATCTTCTTGATCTTGTCTATAAATTCTCAGTAATATTACTACTATAGATCTCGTCTTCTTCATCTCTATTTCATTGCATATGACAAGGCACATGAAACATGCTTAAGGCTAGGAATCGTAGCCTAGGATGATATCTACTGTGAAATCTATCTGAGATTCATTTACATTATTATTCCCGTTAGCATGCTCTATAGACATGTTGCAAGATGTGCTTTAATGGAACGGAAATGGAAGCTCTAACCCATGCGCTTGTATAGAAGAGATGAAGAGTGGGATTGGAAGCTATTTGGAAAGTTTTTTGGAATGGAAGCAGCTGAGGTATTTTGATCCATGGGAATGAGTGGAATGGACGGTTGGATGGAACCGGACCAAAAATATTTAGTAGTTTGCCTATTATTTGGTTTATTTGGACATAGTTAATTTGTGGGTGCCAATAAGTGCCATTGTACTGATATATATGGGTATGAAAAAGCTCGATAAAAATAATACGTGCATGTTGCTATTATCATTTTAACAGTTCATCAGCCATAAATTGGTGCTACTAGTGAAAACTGTTGTGATACAAAAATTTTAATGGTGCTATATAATTAGATATACTTACAATTAGACTTATCCTTGGACATAAATTGAGGAACGGAGGCTCTCTGCAACGAGAGGTGAGTACTTGAAACAAGATAAGGCCCACCCAGAACTAATCTCATGAAACCAATGCTCGTTACAGCAAAGAAAAAAAAATTCTCCACATTTTCCTTACAAAATGTCTATTTCAAGGAAGCGTATTAAGACCATTATCAATTATCATAACAACTCATTTTACATTTTACTAACCAAAAGTTGTGACATCTGCTTACTTTATTCCATTAAATAAAATCATTTCAGTTTTAAAATTCCATTAAAAAAGTGAGGACAAGAGAAAGGACTAGGCAATCTCTCTCTTTTTGCTTCCCCTGAGCTCTGCAGCTGCATAAATAGGAATTACATATACATGGGCATAATGATCTCATAAGCACACTAGAGTTAGAAATATGATGTTATCTCTGTATGTAACGTTCATTTCATTATACATATATGCATATATAAGCATCACTGCAAATTGCAAAAGAAGGATATTGTGATTATATGACTTGACTCAGATTTGCAAGTTTGTAATTTGTAAAAATGACAGAAGCGCAAACATAAGATTCATACGAAGAACATGTACAGACCTACTCAGGTTGGTACATAAAATGGGTATGAACAGAGCGACATGAGGAGAAGCGTCGGTAGTACTGGTGATGATGATGTAGATAATTGTACAACACGGCTGCATTGAGATCAGTTCTGAATTCTGTCTGTCCAAGCCGCAGTACTGCACGAAAACAAGCCCCCGATAAAAGTGAAATGATATTTAGGCTTTTTACATGTATGAAATGAATTGGGCAAGCCAAAAATGGTTTACCTTACCATTTTTGCTTTAAATGATGTATTTGCAGTAACTTGTACAAGGTACATGTTAATGTAATATAGGCTTAAATAGATTTTAGGTTTATGTTTTCCTTCCAACGTAATTTTAAGGTGTTAGTATTAACTAATTTAGATAAAACCGTCGATGGATTTGTTCCCCGTTTTGTCAGCTTCAAAATG
>JAQIXQ010000618.1:0-24266 GCA_034700485.1 Pseudosinella alba
CTTTCCCCGGGTGAACTTACGACCTTATGTAAATTACAAGCGACAGTGGCAGCTTGCGAGCAAAAGTGCTTGGGTCTTATGGATATGTCGGTGGCATGAGCATGATATGACCATGTGTAGGGAAATGGAAGTATGAAAAATGATGAATCGCGTGACGCTTTCTACTTGATTGTCGTAGGAGCAGTTGTGTGTGTGCCCCATGAAATACTGAGCAAATAAACTTTTACAATTTACATTACATTTTGTATTAGATATGTAGCCGTTTAGTTTACTGAATGGTTGTATAATATCGTCGTTGGGTCGGGTATGGCATGGCTTGGCTTTCACTTTGCCTTGGCGTTGGATATGGCAGGGAGGCATGCCACGGCAATCTCCAGCAACTGACATAAATATATACACCCGGCCCATTGTTAAGGAGGCAAGGAGGGTGGCTCAATTCCCAAACTGGTCATATTTAGAAAATACGTCGTCAGTTGTGTCATATTCCTCTACGACTCCATATTCCATAGTCATCCAACATAATAAAATTTAGTAGACTTGAGCAAGGGAAAGTCGGCTCGACGGAGAGCAAAAGAGAAAATGGAATGAATATTCTGGGCATTATACCGCCATCCTATTTCCCTGAGCAATTGATACGAGGGGAAAAGCACATTCTTCATATAAGTGGGTGGAGAGAGATGGAGAGAGGTAGATAGAGGTAGATCCGTTTAAGGGAGAAGAAATGGGATGATGAAGGAATATATTTATGTTTGTATTTTGTATGGAGCTAGCATAACATTCCAATCTAGATATTTTGTTACACTAACAATTTCATACAATGGAAATAAAAACGTCACATGGAGGGATATATAAGTATAGGTAGATGGTATATATTTTTTCTTCTTCCACCATCTCCAGACTCCTTAAAATTTTCGTCCACTTTGGCTTTACTAACTTTCCCAAAAGCAACATCCCCTCTTCATTTCCCTTCTTCGCTTTCCTTCCCCTCTCTCCCTACCTTACTGCCTTTTTACTTATTGTCCTCCTGCTTTCTCCTCCGCATTTATTATTGTGGGAAGTTGTGGAAAATGCAGAGCACGGAAAGGGAGGGAGCATATCATATTTTACACGTCTCATTCCCCCCATAAAAATAGATTCTTTTTGGAGTTCATTGTTAACGGGGAGATATGTTAGCTAAACAACCCTCGGGAGGATTATATTCGAGAGTGTTGTGGATGGGATGGGATGGGAAGAAGGAGGAAACTCCCAACTCGCCCTGCTTATATATGTTCCACGGCTATGTTATGAAATGATATGATGATAATAATAATAGCAGCAACCAAGTGCAAAATAAGATATCAAGCTTAACAAATTGTTAAGAAGAAATATGGAGGAAGTAGCCATGTGTCTCTTAGATATTCATTTACTCTTGAAATAAATTGGTGGAACTGAGGCCGAGAGGGAGGATGTGGAATGGAAGAGGTTGGTTGGAGCCTTTAAGTTGTGTTGAGGACGCACTTTGTGCTGGTTAAGTTTTTAACTGGATTTTATTACGGTGAATATTGTTCATTTAAAGTATGTACACAAACAAAAATGGTTTATTCGTTGTAAGGTGCGCTATAATAGAGCCAGAGCATTTACAAAACAAATCGGTTGGACTTGGTATTAATTTAGTTTGCTTAATGGTCACTTAAGTAAATAGTGGAATTGCATGTTGCACAATGCGTGTGGGCTCAAGCGTCCCCATTCTTACGATTAGATAATAGGCACGATTAATTCTAAACTTTTGACATGGATATGGATCACTGGACTTGACGTAATATTAAAATAAAGTAAAACCTAACGCAATATCGTTTAAACGAGGCTAGCCTTAAGAATACTTGACGAGAGCTTAAAAGTGTAAAACTAAAAGGTAAACAAATATATTTACATCGTTATTTATGGATTCATTCCTTTTACAGGTGTATTTGTGACTTTCATTACATTTGCATTTGCTTTTTACAACCTCAGGAAGAGTTTTCATTCTTGCGAGCTTTAGTCCGTCGGTTCTGGAACCACACCTTGACCTTGACAGAAAACAAACCTTTAGAATGTGATTAAACGACAAGATTAAATTGATCGTTTTTTCAAAATTCTATTACTGTACTGTATAGCATACCTGGATTTCTGTCAAGCCCAAACCATTTGCCAATGTCAACCGTTTTTCTTCGTTGATGAAAGGGCATTGTTGAAACTCCCGTTCCAACACTTCAATCTGGGCATTTTGGAAGGTTGTCCGCGGCCGCTTTGGACGATCAAGGTCTAGCGCTGCTGGGATGAGGAGCTCACGCTGGCGACCGCGGGAGTCTGGAAAAACAATTAAGAAGTTTAATATAGAATTCACCTTCTCATACCACCCTACCCATCCATACTAGAATTAGACTTGACTTTTAGCAAAATAAAATGTACAAGATCAAATTAAATACAGCCTTAGGTCAATCATTTTACCTTTTGTAATTATGACACGAATATAATTAGGAAGCTGACGCTGTCCAAACCCACTTGAATCTTGGGTAAGCTCATTGTCATTATGAAACTTCATTATGAAAAATGACATTAACTTCAGCACAGATAAAAAAGTCGTTCCACACACACACACACACGCAAAGTTGTAAGGTATAAGGTCAAAAGTAAAAGTACCAGTAATTTGGCATGAGCTGATTCGGTGAGTGTTCCTCTTCAGAGGTAAGAGCTAACTAAACAAAGTTTCAGATAATGAATCTCCTTTCTATTTATAAATATATCGGATGGATCGAGCTCAACTCGCGAGCAAGTAATTGCAGAGTTTTTAAAGGCTTGCCTTTATCATAAATAGTATCATAAGATGTAATTAAAAAAGCATTTCTATTTTAATTTCTAGTGCAGCTACGTATACATCGTAAAAAACCATAACAAGCCCACGCAAAATACAAAAGATCTACCTAATTCCTTTTGAAAGAACAAAAACAGGAGCAGATATACTATTATAATATTACCTTTCATACATTTCACTTTCATTTCCATCTGTCATGGCCATCACGTCCTAACAATACCCCGTAAGTGTTACATGATACCACATCTTGTCAGTTATAACCCAAAAATCTGCTTGTAAACTTTTCATAACCAGGATAAATGTAATGTAATATTTAAAATTACATAAATCAAGCGGGGGGGGTGGAGGTGGTATTGTTCCTGTTAAAATAATGAATCATTCCATTTTACCATCAATGAATGAAAATGAAATTACCAACATGAGAATGAGCTCATTTTATAAAATCATTTTGACTACCATCATGCACAAAATGCGCAATAAATGTGAATGGACCACCAACGAAGAGGTCTTCTGCAGGCTGCATTCTGAAATATACCACCATTGTCCCAATAGAGCCTCCTGCGGTGCTGTCCCTTTTTCATCCAGACCCTACTTATATTGATTGAACGTAGATGGTTTTGGCCTACTCCTGGAAATGTAATGAATACTCCAGTGATAAATCAATACACTAATTGTGATGTGAACCCAGTTTATTGTTAGTTAAGGATTTTTACTAAGCATAATTTTCTTTTGTCCATTGTGAAAACACTTTCAATTTTTGTATTTTAGTGCGATAAATATGACACGTAAGTGGAAATATGATATTTTTATCAGGAGCAATTCTGTGTGTGCCTAGTTGGGATTCTAGTTCATGGAAGACTGTTACTGTAACGTTTTTAATCTTATCATATTATATTGCATAATCCAAAAACTATTTTCATTTGAGATAAACCTAATACTAATGAATAAAAATGGACTGTATTGAGAACAATTGCTCTGAAATAATATAATAGTCATGATTAGAGCTCCATGACTGTTGTATATTTATGCCACGTCCTCACATTCAACAATAATACTTTGCCTAAATATTTCCCACTCAATCTCTTACTGTCCATTAAATTCAGTATCTGATTGGGATATCTCCCGCATATTATGCTAGTCATTTAGGTCCCATAAACCCATAAAATACTATCAAAAATTGTGGCTTGGCTTGACTCTATCAAATCTGTGCAAGGATTACATAGCTCCCCATTTTCCAAACTATCTAATTCAAAACATACCACACTGCCACTCATTCCAACAAAGGAATCCCCAACGACCAGCAAATAAAACTAAAAAAAAATCCAAAGAAAAGGGGTCAATTTCTCGCTCTAATGATAATTGAAGACCAATGGCATGCCCCATTTCTCCACAGCTAATATTATTTTACTCCTAAAGCATTTCACTCTACTCAGATCTTATCACATTTGTTCCATTACCCCAACAAAAAAATAGGCAATGAATGAATGCTGCATACATACAACAATGGGCAAAGCAAACCTATTATATTTTTCTGTCCTCTATCTAGACGTAGATTGTAGACATTTTACTTTGTACTATAGCTACATTGTTACCATATTTTCATTAAGGCTCTCATCGTCCTTGTGTAGAGCTTTTCTTTGTCAATCCCTTTTAACAGCGTCCCAGCCTCAACTGCCCATATAGCCCGTTCATGGAATGGGTGTAAATCGTACTCAGCCACATTGTTTACAGGCTTAGGCTAACCCGTTCCTCCATTCTCATTTCATTTTATAAGGCAGATATGAACATAGCTGATTGTGAGCTAGCAGCTGAAGTATAAACATCTTTAAAACTACCACAGACATAGATAACTGGAGATATGTGCCAGTCAGGCAGGGCGAGAAAAAAATCAGTTTTTTATATCCGCATCTGTACGCAATCTACGAACTTCCTTTCTTATGGGATGGTATGTGGGTAACTGGACTGGAATGCTCGCTTCACTTCACCCATCAACTTCACCAGTGAAAGTAAAATACGATCTATTTACTCTCCGGATAAGTATTAAAGTTCTGCTCCTTAAAGAGGCAGATGACCTTTCATGTTGGTTTCCTTATACTTCCCCCGGAATGAAAAAATATATACCAACTTGATCTATAAAATTTTACCAGAGTCCGTATCTTATGCTTAAGTATGTTTATATGTGAAACTGGTAAAAGGAGCAATCCAGAAGCAACTATTACTTGTCTGGTAGGTAGTTCAGTGAGACCATCCATGTCACTTCTTCAGTCTCATTGTTCCTCTCTCTCTCTCTTCTCATTCCTCCACCATGCCATACCATCGCCATCCTGAGTGACGGTGGTGGTGGTCTGGTTTCCGCTCATTCTTCCAAAACGCTGATGATGTTGATGTTGATGTTGATGATGATCCTGCGGTGGTGGTACTGAAGTTAGTTCATGACTAGTTTTTTCTTCTTCTCTCGACACTTTTATCCTCTCGACCTGGTTTTGGGTTGGCGAAAATTGAAAACCTGGTCACGTCAAATCGTGCCATTTGCTGGGAGCCAGAGCCAGAGCCAAGCTGTGTTTCAGTTAATAGAACCTCTGGAGGATATGATATGATGGGAGGGACATTTTTAAAGAGGCATTGGATTGCAGATGTGTACAGGACACTTTGGCTTAATAATAGTGTACAATGCATGTAAACAACTAAAACAGCTCCTGAATATTATGAGCACATGGTAGATATATGTAGGGTCAGCAGGATCAGGATAAGTACATTGGTTAATTCCTCAATGACCATTTTGACCTCATTGTTGAAGGTGAAAGGGGACACCTTGGGATTGGCATCACTATTTATATGCGCAAATTAACTTATATTTAATATGCTCTGGTTCGGTTATCTATGTGGATCCGTTGGATGTCATGAAATGGATGCCAATTTTCCTCTACTCTATATTGATACCTCATTCCATTGACAAACAGATAAAACAATAAAAATAAATATTTCTACCATATTCGATGAAATTCGCGAATGAATAATAGAGTAAAAAGTCCCATCCCATCTATAACTTCTGACGTCTGGGATATTATTGTTTGTCTATTTACTTTCCTCCAAAACAATGACAATGACTATGCTGATGATGACAGCAAACAATTAAAAATAAGAGAAATGTCATCCCCACACACAGAATCATCTCCTGGAGCGCCGAAGCAATTAACACTCAAAACAATATTTTCTCCTATCCTCTGAACATAAACTGACTGGAGAATAGAGAAGTGTTGGTTGGAGCAGCCACCGCCTCCAGCATCCATTCCCATCCCATTCATTTCCTAGTTTATCTATACTTTCCCCCATTCCATTCCGGCCCTTTCATATTATGAAAAAAATAAACTGCTATTCTCTTCTGATGATTGCCAAGTGAAAGCATTAATTGTCTCTTCCAGCAAAAGAAATATATTTTGTGTGTGGGTGGGCGAATTTTAATTTTAATGTCTAGCAGGCAAAACTGCCACCACCATAGTTTTGCTTAGACAAAACAATGCTCAACCTCTGGAAATTTATGCAGTAGTCACAGTAGGTAGTAAACGATCCGAAAGTCTGTTCAAGCCATTATACCCGCTTCTGTGGGGGGAATGTCTCTCTCCTTCCACCTCACCCATTCAAAGTGACTCTCTCCTGAAGGGAAACAAGGACCGGGGGAAACAAATAAAACTAACAGAAACATGCTTTGTCATATTGTTTTTGTAATAAAATTTTTATTTTTAACGAAATTGTTTCTTCTCGCATATAAGCTATATAGCCCGATGCGTGCTTTTACATAATATAAACTACATCTACCAGACCGAATAAACATTAAAGAAAAATGTCACAGTCATAACATTTTCTTATTGCGTAGAAGGAATTACTTATGTGACATTGCGTAAATTACACTTTACACTACTCCACAGTCTACAGCTACATTCCTTCAAACATGATGACACATTTATTCCAGTTTATTCAGCGTTGTACTAAACTCCTACATATATCCATATCCCACTTTGTTCCAAGGATATTTTTTCGGAATGAGAACGGAAAAAAAGATAAGGATGGCTTTTGGGCCCGGCTCGCGCTCTCCTGTGGTGCCTTGTCTTGCCTTCCATAATTTTCATCAAGGAAAATAAAGGGCGTGAAGAAGATCTGCTGCTTTTGCTTTCCCCCAGTGAAAAGTCTCTCAGTCAGAGAGAGAAAGAGAGTGGGGACGATTCCCTCAGATGAGCTTGGCGTATTATATTCAAGGGGGAATGACAAAAAAAGTTGAAAACCATTTCCAGAAAAAGAATCAGATAAAATGGCGGCTCACTCCCATCCCACACCAAGAAAGAATAAGAGAGAAGTTGGGCAACAATAGAAAAGAAATTCATTTCATTTAAGAATTGTTCCCCTAAAACTTGCAGATTTTTTTTTATTCCAAAAGAAACTTGGGAAAATTCGCCTTGGCTGGGTTAGGTCCAGAGAGTTGTTGGGGGAAAGGATGAGAAAAGTGAAAGTTTCCTGTGAAGAAAGGACCCAGTTATATAAAATCATGATTAAATTTATGGCTTTGACCAAAGGTAATTCTTCAGGATGCGATGACAAGGAGAAATTAAATTTTCTCGCCAGCGGAGGATGAAAAATACAAGATAGGATTCTTCCCATTCCACACATTTCTAGCCGAATTCCTCCAACCCACTAAATAATGTCAGTGTTCCTCCAGGTCAGGACAATTCCAGATAAAAGTAATTCAGTTAATAGAATTTCACTTGACCCTGTCCTCTTTTGATTTTTGATTAATCTGATTTATTACCAGCTATGCCATCAGAGTAAAACTGATCGGAATGAGTCACGAGAAAAACTGGAGAAGAACATTTTATCATCCTGTTTCTCCTATTTAGGAATTTAGGTAACTACTACATACTTCCAGCTCATTAGGTTAGAACAAGACGGGAAGCGTTTTCTTAAGCCAGGGAAGCAACATCCCATTTTACGACATGAGTAAATGAATTCTCCTCATGTTTATGAATTTTTAAAGTAATCCCTCTACTTCCGGTGGAAGTCATTATATTCCAGTCAGCTATTTAGTAAAGAACCCTTTCGCCTCTTCCTCCTTCTCCTCTAAGAGGGGCTTGAATGGGTAAAGAAATTAGTACGCTATCCAAGTCAATTTGAGTGCAACCAATTTCCTTATGCAAATCCTCCGTCTTGGAAATCCTTTCGGGAAATGTCCCGGAGAGTAATCAACAGCAGAGGCTGGAGAGACGCTTTTGGTTACGCAATTACATTGAAAATTTTATGGGATGAGATTTTAGTTGAAAATTCTGATACGGGTGGTGGTATTTTCCTTCCCTCTCCTCTCACACAATGAGCCACTGTGGTTGACACTATATTATGGGGGAAGTAAAACTGTTTCCTTTTGAGTGAGTAAATGAATGGCAAGGCAAGTCTATGCAATGGATAGGAATTGAAGGGCTTTGAGCTTAATTTCCACTTTCCTCTTTCCTTGGTCTTAGGAAGCATTTAAAGTTTCCTCCAAATCAAAATGAAAAAGGAAGGAGAAACCACAGATCAAAAATGTTCATTTGCTTTCTTTCCCCTACCAATTTCCTCCAAACATTTTATTTTATACGGGCGGTTCCCAGGAAGGAGGAAATATCATCCAACTTTCTCCAATTCTAAATAAATGTAAAAACAACTAACTACCAGCACCAGTACCAGTACCAGCAGAACATGGCATTAGTTGTGAGGGTGGGGGACAAAGACAGTGAAATTTCCTCTTTCTCTGTTTGTTCCAGACTACTTTAGACCAAGTCTGTGTTCTATGTTTCAACTCACACTAAATTTGCATAATTTGATTAAACTTCCAGTTTCCCGTCTACTTCCAAGACTGTCACAAGCCATTAGTGTTAACGATGCATAGCGTTAGAGTGAGCTTTGGAATGGGTAGTTGTAGCTTATAAATATGGGTATCGCATCACACCCAGCCCATTTTTACTTACAAATGCCCGTGAAGGAACAAGCTAATGAAGTTATGTTTATAATTAACGAACACACATTTCTTTCAATACACTACTTCCTCCTGAGGTACTTTGCATGGCATTAGCCTAAAAACAAAGCATTAAAAAGAAGCATAATTACGTTATGGATGGATGTACATGTTCCGTGTAAGTCGATTATACACTGTCATTGACATTAAAAATTAAAATTAAAAGTCATGCGATGAGAAGTTAGAAGTTTTAAAAGTTGGGAGTAAAATTAACTTAAACTTCGTAATACATAGCTTGGGATGGTACATGAGAACATTAAAGCATTAAAGCATAAACAACAGCAAACCGTGATCGTAGCAATTATATGCGTACATTGTCAATTGTCATATATCTCTTCTGCCAGAGAACACCAAAAAGCAAAACATTTTCTCCGTACTCATCTGGAAGCCATTAAATCCATCTGGCCAACATAGCTGTATACATAATACACAGCTCTTGTGACACCAGATAGTTATAATTGCTTTGGATTCATGCATTATATGACTTACGCACACATCGAAACAAATAAATAAATAGGGCTGAAGAGAAGGGAGAAAATAAAACTAAGAAATAAGCTAGAGAAAGCCAGCCACTCGAAATCGGGTTTGCCCAGTTTGCCGTCACTAACAACAAGCTTCTGATGTCCTCTCTCTTTTCTGGAGGGAGAGGGACAGAGAATATGACTGGGAAAGTTAAGCTGGAGTGACTAATTTCCTAGTTAGGGGCGCTCCCAGAGAGGTGTCTGCTGGCATCATGTAGATAAACTAGCAATAAAAGTTGGATGTATTTATAAATGTTGCATGTACCTATCCTAACTTACATATATATCCATAGGATGATGTGATGGGAATGGGACAGTCAAAAAACAAAGCTATAATAGAATCCAAACGAGTCTGACTGTGAAATGGGAATGAAGAGAAAGCTCATATGGTTTCGATAGAAGTGAAAACAAGGAGATATATTGCTTGTTTTGTGGTGACATGTAAATGCCAGGAGTGTAGTCTTTTGGTGTGCCCAAAATTTTGACTAGTGGTAATAATATGCGATGAAATGCGGGCACGAGTGTGTGTGTGTGTATGTTGAGCTGAGATTGTGTGCTAGGTACCATGTTTGGTGGACACGTTTTTTTATTTGAATTATTGCCATTGTTAGTTTGCGTTTCGCTTTAGGAGAGATATCTTTGGCACTAACAACTTCGTGCGTGGTGGTTAGTCTCCGTCTCAATTTTATGCTTTCCCCTGACTACTTCCTCTCATTCCAAACACATATGATATGTTTTTTCGGAGAGGATTTTCCTCCACTAATTTGCTTGCTAAAAGTTATGGATACTTTCTCCGGGTGGGGAAGGAAGTCGTGGGAAAAGACGGGGACAAAAAAATGAAACGAAGAGGGTTTGAGATCAGAACGTGTATTTTGTATACATTCATGTTTGAAATGGGACAAATCTGCCACTTCAAATGACTTTGTCGGAAAATATAATGTTTGTTTAGTTTAGGACAATATGCTGTGGTAGTGGTGGTTGTGAGATGAGTTGTATGATTCAGCAGATGTTCTAGCACAATGGGCGATCAGGGAGTTTTTGGAATGGGGCCAGGGTGAAAGTATATCAGAGAAGGGAAATGAATTCAAATTGATCATGAAATTGTCCTAACAGTCAGTTTTGGTGGTTGCAGTAGTAAATTAAACGATCACGTAAACTCCAACTATGTATATTGATACGAAAATCTAAAATGTATACATGATCTATAAACAAACTGATTGTTTACTGAGAACAAGCTGCAACTGCAGTCACAACAGAAAATTGGGTTTAGTCCAACTTTAAATTACACCATGTCAGGATTTCCATTGTGCATACGGTGGGGAAAGTTGGAGCACAGCTTTCACTTACCATGTGGCAGAGACATCTCTCGACAAAAGTGAAAGTTAGGAAGAATGCTTTCACTCCATTTTCAACTACTTACTTGTAAGTCTCCAAAGATGTGAGAGGTGGCAAGCAAAACTGCTTTTATAGAGAGAAAGTCACTATTGTATATATCACTGTTGTAAACTTTTAAATCTGAATATTATACCTGTCCTATGAGATTAGAGAAAATTATAAGATGCCGACATTTTTGTATTCGACGAATCAATACATCTAGTCACTTTCAGTGGGTGGTGGGGTTATTTCAATTATCAATTACGTTGTACTCCATTACAACAAGTTTAGGTCCATACAGGATTGAATCAATCCTTAACACAGCACCATTTGACAAGACATTGATACTAACCTGTCGGAATCTAACTACCTAAGTACTATTACTGTGTTACGAGTTAAGTACAACAAATTTTATTATTGAGCAGTGTATGCAGCAAATAACGAATTTGTACAGTTAGTCTGACTGTCTGCTTGTATGCGATACTCTTTCTAAAATCGATCCCAAATTTCTCGATTTTTTCGCGTACTGAAAGTACATATAGGTATACATAGGTACTTAATTTGTAAGTATCTGATGGCATTAAGTGGTCCACAAACAAAAATACTAAATTCATATTGTCGTAAATGCAAACTTCGACATCGCAAACACTTTTGTTCAAAATCTCGCGTTCGTATTAAAAGAAAGGTACATAGGACGTTAAATGGGAATTGATTGAATCTGGACAGTGTAGTACATTAATTAATAGATTGATAGCACTACCTATGTACAAGTAACATGTGCTGTGCCGGCTGTAATTTTATTTGTTTGCTAATATGATTATTAACATAATTTTACATATATTGTGACCAACTCCCTTTTTATAGCTACCTCCAGTCTTGCTTTCTGTTGTCATTGTCATAAGTCAGACGTCGTCGTTTTTTTGTCACTACATAACCTAGCTAATTCTATAAAACAGGTTTAGTAGGGGGTCCTTCGTTGTATTGTATTGACTTGAAAGCAAAAAACGGACTTCGTTGAGTAGGATAGTCAATGCAGCTAATGAGGGAGACCCTTCCCATATTTTCAGGTTTCAAGTCAACGCCACCTTCGTTTTACTAGATATATTCAAGTTAATTGACATAATCATACTATGAAAGTGTAGTACTATTAACAGCGAAAATTATTAATTAATTACATTGCACAATTTAATACCTTCCTGTTATATCAAACCCTGCTGCCATCTGAAATATTTAATGTATTATTGTAGATATCCATGCAGTATAGATGTCTTACTCTGCAGAATTGCAGTATCTGGTAAAGGTAAACCAAAAAATTAAATGAAACATTTATTTAAAAGAAGTAATTAATGTTTAAAGAAGCACATTAAGTTGGATAATTTTTGTATTCTACGCTTCTTCACTATTTAGACATTCACCCGCTTCTCTATTGTTAGCTTTCCCCCTTTTCCTCCCCCTACTCCAAACTGTTATTATTGCATATAAGCTTAAACCTTTCTCCCAGTCCAAAGCAAGGCAGTCACCCTAATACCAATACCAGCCCAGCACTCCGATTTGGTTAGTTTCGTAGCAAAATTTCTCCTCCAGCCAGTCTCACTCTGTCGGCTGTTGCATGCTGTTCAACTTCCTCTCTTCTAGTGCAACTCTCGCCGTCCTCATCGGCATACCTCGTGCGTGCTATAGGGAAGGAAGGAAGGTAATTCATATTCTACATTTTTTTAGAAACTTTCTCCTCCGAGAAATTCCTAAATTATTCTATTCTCGCGAATTAGTTACTTTCAAAAACATTTTCTCCTCGATATTTCCCCTTACTTATGGGATGGGAGACAGTTGAAAAAACCGAGCTCGTATCTCATCTGTCTTCATACATCATACTAAAAAATACTGTTCCAGGATTGTTTCATTCCATTGAATCTTTAGCACTTTCCCTTTTTGCATAATACTGAACTTTTCCAAGGCATTATTTTTCCAAGGGTGAGAATAAAGAGTCATATGGACATGCTGAGTGAGTGAAAGCCAAAGCCAAAGTACATAAAGATAATATATATTACTGGAATAACTGTGACTGTGTGCAAAGGACACTAAGCCAAGGAAGAAAGATATCTTCTAAGAATTAAAGAGCAGCCAAACATTATTCATCCTCCAACAACAACGCTGACATCAAGTACCAAACATAAGTTCTCCAGGAGGGCCAGAAAAATAACTGCATTGTAATCCACTACAATATACATACTACCAACCAAACCAAACCATTCATTCGAAATTCAACATAGAACTAAAGAATAAGAAGGACTAAGGGTTTTATTATTTATGAAGAGAACGTGCTCTTATTTCATATCATATCCTTGAAAAGGAAATCTCACCTTTTTCTTCCTGCTGCTAGATTTTTTCCTTAAAAAATATAATACATTTTACAAACTTTACACTTGGACTTTATTTTGTTTGGTTTCCGGTCTCTCCTCCTCCTCCGTGCGGGGATAGAAAAAAAGTAAAAGTTTTTGGTTGGTGGGTGGCTGGTGAGTTTATGTCACTTTATGGGAGAGAAATCCCAGTGCATTTCCACTTGTGAAACTTTTCGTCAAGTCACGCAGCACAACAGTGACTGGGTGGACCGCGTGTGAATGAGTGAAAGTTGACTTTTTCTTCTTGGGGTGTGGGCAAAACTTTTCATCGCATATCGTGTTGGCGTTGGCAAAAGCGGAGGTTGGCTGTCTCAATTGACGCTTCCATTCCGGCCTCTTCATCATTCATCCTGTTGTGTACAATATAGCGGGAGAAAGTTGGCCGAAGCCAAGCCAAGAACATATACAAACAGAATTAAAGAGATAGTAAGCCTGGGAGAGAACTTCATGAAATTGTGGTGTTTAGAGTTTTCTCAACAACTGCCATCAACTAGTAAACTATACCCTTATCTAAATGAATTGCATCTCATCTCATCTTCCCTTTTAGGTTTTAAGTGCTCTACCAAGGGTTGTCCCGCTTAATGGTCCCATTTACACTTGTTTTAATGGCCAGATAAGCAAACTAAATTGGATCATTGAGCTGTTGTCGGGTTGCTTCCTTTTGTGGGTCTTTGGGAAAGGAGATTGGCAGAAAGGCTGGAGTTGGAAAGTAGCAAATTGTTCCTGTGCGAATGAAACTAATGAGAATTATTCCCGTGGTTTGCATAAAGTTGCATAAAAGTGAAATAGAGGTTGGGAGAAAAGTTTTGTCCAACTTGAAAAAGTTATTTTATATGTGTCCATTTGGATTCCTTGATTTCTTTGCTATTTGAAGGTATGTAAAATTTTATTAAATATTTTTTATTGCAATTATTAATATGACTCTAAATGTAAGTTATGCATTGATGCAAATATTAACGATAAGTAAGCGGATTATATTTTTATAAAGTCTAATAAAAAGTAAATAACATTTAGGTGTTTTCCCCAAAAATTCCTTCTTCCTCCTCCTCACCTTCATGTTTACTTGCACTTATATTGATTATCTTTCCCCAATCTCCATCTAGTATACTTCAGTCGAAGAAACGACAGTCTATAAAAGCCTTTTCAATTCTTTTTTCCATTCCGGTGATTTCACTTAACTCGTTTGGTTGTTTGCGTGCACACATGCCATATTCTCTACCTCCGCCGATGCCTACTTAAGATTAGAAAATTTGATATTGTATTTTAGGAATAAACATACCTACGTACGTAGGTGTATAGTATGTAGTACATGTCTGAGCACACTGAATATGACTATGACTATATTTAACGATAAGTACTTTCCAACTAGCATAAGAGGAATTGAATTTTGATAACACCTTCAGGGAAAGCTTGTCAAATGAAATGAATGTGAAGTATGTATGAACATACATAAGTACTTACTTAGCAAGCCCCTGATAAAGAAGCTCAACTCCTCGATAAACCGACTTATGCTTACCGAATACCAAAACTATTTTTTTATATGCCATGCCATTCTAATCCTCGATCCAATTCTGACATAAGTCTAACGATAAAAAAATATATACAAAATTTAGCGATTTGTGCCATATGTATTTTAAGTGAAATGCCTGACTGGCAGGAGGAGGTGGTGGTGGTAGTGGCGCTGCCATAAAAACACTTAACAATACATAGGACGAGGTAAATCAATCTGTTTCATTTTACGCTTTCCTCCTTTCCTTAAACAATGTGCTTTCCTTTCGCATATAATCAATTATGCAAACCGTTAAATTGTTCAAAGTGTCCATTTGCACATTGGCAACCCTATCATTTTTCTATTTAGGATTTTAGCGGAATTGTGATATGCTTGAGTTGGATTTTTTTTGCCAATCAGAGAGTGGAATGCTGTTGCTGTGCAGAATATTAGAATGTTCGCTAATGAATAAATAGTTTATTTGGATCAAGTCAATTGCATGTGACGGGGTTAGGTTACCTATACCCCTTCATCTTTCTGATGAAAACTACATTGCGATCGGTGATTGACATGCTTTGGCATGTAGACTACCTAGTCCAAGTAAAATGTTCGAACTCCAAACCAAATTGGGACAGCAACAGCACTCACAGCAAAAAAAAATACACGATATGTAGGGTAATCCGGATTGAAAAAGCAATCTAAATTTTTCATACCGCCAATAATCGATCTTTCCAAGAGCCCTGTCGTGGTGAAAATAAAAAAAACAAGCATGCCAATGTCCACATGAACTTTGTATTTGTTTGTGTACAATATGAACCATGTAGATATATGGACAGTTTTTTCATTACTACCTACTCCCTTTTCCAATCCACCACGCACCTAAAACGAAATACAAAGCCCAAAATTTGAAAATATTCTTTTGCATACAATAGGAACATAGATAGGGATTCAAGGATCAAGATTCATTGTCTACCCGGATTTTTTCGGCTATTCTATTCCAATCTCAAATAACTAAAGCCATATTAAATTGTTATGGGTCTAGTCCTCCAGTCTGGATTCTGGATCTGGATGCGTTTACATTATCATGATCATCATCACTTCCACCTATGGTGAGGTTTTTCCAGGAACGGAGATAAAAACTTGGCTTGGTGGTTCGTTGCAGACGACACCTCGTTTATCCTTTCATTTATCCGATAAAATTATGCAAACTGTAGGAGTCAACATATGAGGTCCTGCTCCTCGTAGACTTATCTCTTTGCACGGGCGTGTAAAAATTGGTAAGCGCATTACTGGCTTGACTTTGGCTTTCTCCATGTACGTTCCCACTTCCCAAACATTCCCTCCCAGTTTCAATGTTAGTCTAGTCTAGTCTAGTCAGAGAGAAAAGTACAAGTTCAAAGTATCGACTGTTACTTTCCCTGCACTTCTTTTTCTCTCTCTCTCTTGCCATGCTAGACCCATTCCATGTTGTAGTATTTTTGATCAAATTCGTATACCGACTGAATGCATGTTGTAATATTATTGCTCAACTCGGTGCTGTTATTGTAACTATCCCACTTGCTTACTTTGCTCACTACTCCCACTCCAGCCCAATCCAACTTTGGAACATTTCCTCTCGTGCGTTCACCGTTCTTCATGCCAATTTATCGATTTACTTGGATTGCATTGTGTCTCCAGCCTGAAGGGATTTTCTATTTCCCGTGGAAAATCCAATGCCTCATTCACTTTCATTCCCCAACTTGGATGTGATATTATATGTATACCATATTATGTCCCTTTTGTATTAGTATTATTATCGTTACTACATTCATACTACCAGTTCGTATGTACTTTCTATTTTTGGAGATTGTGTGAGTCAAGTTTAATGCCTTTTTTCTCAGCTACTAAACTAACTAGGGATATACTTTTTGGGTGCGTATAGCATAACATGGCATTAAAACAGAACCTTTCATGTAATGGAGACAAAGGGGAAGGTAATGTAATTCAGCGGATTGTAACGGAGGAGCGGAGATGGGAAAAAGGAGTAAAATAAAATGCAATGCGTGCGTGAGAGCATTTTCCTCCCAAGGTTCGATATCACTTTTAACAACTGCTTAGGAAAAGGAACATCACATCTTATGTGAAAGGCTTGATCCATCCGGCTTAACCCTTCCTCTTAATGTTGTAAGGTGGAAGGAAGCGAAAAAGAAGAAAACCCTTCCCCATCCTCAAACCCTTTCCATATCACTTGCCATGCCCCTCAAAAGAAACTCTTCAACTTTTCCTATAAGAAGACACACATCAGCTTTCTCTAACTGATAGATTTCCTCCGAACCCCACGTTCGTCTTCGGTGGGCTGGATAGGTTCATCATCATCAACATCATCAACCCAATCTAACCTAGGTAAATGAAATCAACGAGGGAAGAGAAAGGGCCTTACATAGAAATAAACAGCTCCGATGAATTTCCTCCCAACTTTTCTTTGCGAATGAAGCGGCTCCCTAAACTCCGCTCTCAGAAGTCCAGGCCCCATCAACATCATCATCATCATTGTTATTTCCATGCACGCGTTTCCTCAAGGGTCTTAATAGCGGAGAATTTCTTCCCGAGGAATAATGATATGATGATGGCGATGTGTGCGGTTATTTTGTTGATGTGTTGATGTTGATTCCTCTTGTCGATTGATGTACTTACATAAAGCTGAGCGTTTTGTTTTAATGTGTTGGGAATGATCGCGATTTTGATGATGATGGCGATGACGATGATGATAAGAATGAGGCTGCTTTACTTTAATAATGTATATGGACCGTGTACTCATTTCTCCTGAACGACAGCAATATAATATACATGGGGAAAAAGTCTATTGATTTCATCTTGTCCATGTCCATGAATGCCTTTTGCCAGTTTCCAGCTAGTTGGTTTTGGTTCTCAGAGCGGAATGGCTATATTATACTCGGATGGATTTTTGGATATCTCACAATAACAACATTTACGTGCTAACTAGAGCACAATCAACCTCATTTTCCCCGAACAAAAAAAAACGATGCATGGCCATGCCATGCCTCCTCCGCTTGAATGGAATCCATTGTATCGTATCCCATTGAGAATTATAGACAATGAATTGTGTTTTCTCTACTGGCTGTGAATGGGAATAGGGGGTACTTTCATCCGAGAATAGAGAAATTCGTTAAAGGTAGGATGAGAATGGAGAACCAAACCAAACCTGCAATAGGAATGGACTCCGTCCATAATGCCGAATTCGGGAGAAAGGGACCTCTGGTCTGCCTACCTTTTTGGTAATATTCCCTTCTCCTTTCTCCCTTCCTCCTTCTATGGCTGTTCATTAGGCGTGAGACGGATGTGCAATTAGACGCGGTCTTGTTTTTCTCAAAACTGTTAGGAGGGACAGGGAGACACGCAACGCATCTCCGTAATTTACCTCCAGTCGCAATTTGGAGAACAAAAGGGTCTTTCGGGAGGGAGAGTTTGATGGCGATGTTGATGATGCCATGTTAAGCTCAGGTACACACATATAGATCAGTAGCCTGACTCTGAGTGGACAATTTCAATGTTTATTCCTGGACTTACCGGCCAAATGGGCTGTAACACTTGAGCTAACAACTCTTCAGAAAATGGGAAGACAAGTAGAGGAGGAGTAGTATTACCAGAGAGAGAGTTCCGTAATTCTGGTGCCCTTTTACAGTGGTTGAGTGAATTGTTGGTGGACCCGGATTCTTTTTATGTATGAAACTATTTATTTCTCGGTCCTGCTTTTATAGAAGATGGCATGCCACTTCAATTAGCTCCGGGTTTGGTATGGCATGAAATAAAATATGCCGTCACTTCATGAGTATTTGGTCCATCTTGAACGGAATGAAAGGAAGTACTTGGGTTGGGGCATGGGGAATTTCCAACATTCTCAATGAGCAGCCCTGTCTCATTAAAGTAGTTTTGGAGAGTACTCCACGGAGGAAATTATGTAGACTTTTTTGTTACATTTCTAACAGCTGATTTGCCATGAATGAGACTGAAAGCATTTTCCTTTCATGATTAACGATTGCTCCTTTTTCCCTAGCTTAACCAAATTAATGAAAATGGACGGGATCGTTAGTTCCAGTTCATTCATAGCACAGCCATTAATGCCGGGAATGTATAGATATGAATGGTATACTGGGAAAGAATTTTATTTCATGTACATAAATGGAAAAGTGCACAATACAATCATTGGGAAACTTTTTATTAGATCCACTTTTCTTCAATGAGGTATTTAATATGCAGGAATGCAAGCAATTTAAAGCTGTTTTATTAGTTGTAGGGGTATAAATAGAAATAACTTCTTTAATTTCCAGTCACTCACCTCCTTTTATTGAAATACCACCACCACTACCCCCACTCACCCAATCACTTTTTTTAATCTATTACATCAGCAATAACCCGAAAAATGTTTGCCTCATCCGGTCTACAACCGTCACATTCTCGCTATTACATCAAAACTCGCCATCCCCATCGGCATCCCCATTCAAACTCCAATAAAACACAGAATAACGACTTTGACTAGGAATATTTTTTGCTCAACCAATAAAAAAGAGAAAAAAATGAATAGTGCCCAAAAATATTTTTGTTCAGAAAAATTGTGCCAAACCTAAAAGTAAAGCTTGAATTATATGTAATAAATATGCAATGCACAGTTTTTGTTTTCACCTACTCCAGCCCAAAAATTCTTGGTCTCGGTGCTTTCCCCCTTCCTCCCACATTTCTCACATTCGCACATGATCAGTTTGGGAATAATGAGTCATTGACTCTTTCGCGGTTGGTCACGGTCCTCCGAAAATATATTATTTTTTTGCTAGTGTAGTAGCTTAGAGGAGAGCTTTCTTTTTTCTCGTTTCCGCCTATTTTTTTGTATGTATGTATACATACATGCATTATATCATTATTAATTCACAGGCCATGGCCGTAAACTCTCGTATGGAGTGTGGCAAGAGCGTTAATAGCTCCTTGCTCACCAACAACTTTTCATGCATAATTTATTTCAGCCAGCTGATATCTTGTTTGATGTCTTAAAAAATACACTTGTGTCAAAAAACTTTCTCCCCGGCTGGGCTCCACACGCTGTCCCTTAAATGCCATCCCACCACCGCACCAAAAAGGAAAGCAAAGCTCTTGGGTAATAGATCTGGACTGGCTTTGGCTTGGCTTGGCTGTTGGGACTTGGGAGAAGATATAAACTGGAAAAGTCTGCTGACACCAAGTCCAACTTTCAAACTTCCAACAGGGCCACCTACCTTTCCCCCAGCTGCATTTATATATGTACAGGAAAAGCAACACTGCCAAAAACACACGGAAAAAAGTTTGGAGGGGAGATGCGATAATAAACTTCAGGAGAAGTTGATTATCATTAAAGCTATTATGAATTTCATATTTTTGTTAGTAAATTCTCCCTCCAGAATAGAACCAAGTCCTAAAGTAAATTTATAAAAGGTACAGACTTCACTTGACTGGCATGGCTAGACGTATTCCATGTGTATTTTTATTTTATATACTCCAACCAAAAGCCATTTCGCACATAAACTAACCAAATTCGTAGGCGTAGCTCTATCATCAACATCAAAATGTCTTCCCTGTACTTCGTTAAAAAATTTATAAAGTGAAAGTTGACTGGCAAGCCAACTCTCATACATCATCAAATTTACATCCGTGGCGGAAGCGAAACCGGCTAAAATACTGACATGTACCTTTGGTATGGCATGCTTCAGACTTTGCTTTTGCTTTACGCGGTGAAAGTAAGGAAAGGTGACTTTTTACCTGTACATGACAGGCTCCATGAGATTGCTGTTGGCTCTTATTTGTTGTCTATTGGAGTGAAACTGGAAGTGTGCGTTTCTTGACTGTACAAAATAAAATGCTGCGTGCGTAATATAAATACGCACAGTTATTATTTGACTGGGGAAAAGGGTGTAAAGTTTGGAACTAGCCCTGGGAGGGAAGCCCATAAGCAAGCATAATATATTAAAGGGGAATGAACGACTCTCGAACAAAATCACGAGTCAATGCAATTCCTACGTGCTCATATATAGTTATTACAAGGAAATTTGAATTTTTTCTCGTGACACTCACCATTTTTTCCGATTCGGTTTCCTGCATAACGCATTTCATGTTATAAAAAGCAAGTCTCCCCTTCCATCCTATCCTAATGTAAAAAACCTGCACGCACTTTTTCCCCTGTCCAAAATTCTATTTGGAGTTAGTAACAGCAGCTGCATTTTAATAGCGTTTTTTTATAAAATTGGAGAAGAATGATCACGAATATCACGATCAAGAAGAAAGGGTGGTAGTACCGAAGTAGCATTTAGAGGGTAAAGGGTGTAGATTTTAGGAGAGGAATAAGACATTCATGATGAGAGAGGGAACGGTGTAATGTAATAATATGGAATGGGATGGGATGGGAGAAAGGTTATTATTTAATGAAGAATTTTTTTGATATGAACTTTTCCTGTTGGGATATGGCGGATGGAGAGGGAAAGGCGTCATCATCATTTCGTCATCATTGGCTCCCAGTTGGTGTGCTCTGCATAGGTAATATAGATATATAATAGAATGCACTTTGTTTGCACTGGGAAGTGCAGCGGGAGCAACGTGTTCCATTCCCGGCCCGTCCTTCGTTTCGTTGCTCCCGACTCACGTTCTGGATATTTACGAGCTATTTAAGAAATGATAATGGAGGAAAGCAAAATTCGTTCTGAATCCATTTACTTAAGTTTCCCTAGGTTCGGTGCATCAACAAAGAGCTTTCTTCTTCATCCCCTGTGATACAAATTAGTTTTGAGTGTATGCATGGCTCCACCAACCAAGAGGAGGAATTGAATAGTTAAGAAGGGAAAGGGTTTTTAGGGTATTTTCTCTTGTCTCTTCCACAGCCTGGTTTCACCATCCTTTCTCAAAGTGGTGCAATGAAATGCAATGCATTTTACCTTTGTCATCGCATCCCATCGCCACCAGTAGTCGGCAGTCTGACTAATTTTTTTTAATTCTCGGGAGAGGGAAAAAATATGTAAAGGAGGAAGGAAGGAATGAATTTTAGAAGGGGAGACAAAGACGGAAATAGTTTCCGACGGTGTAGACTACTTGGGTGAAGTAAGTTATGCAGAATACCATTATCAGAAAAGCTGCTACTAATGTTGCACAAACAGAGGAGATAAGGAGGGAGGAGGGGATCTGACTGTCATCTAGAATTTAAAATATTAGGCTGACATTAAATTCGTAATTAACGATGCAGTAGTGCGGTGAAGACAGTGCAGTGTTTGCAGTAGGGAAACTTCTAAAGTAAACATTTTTCAAGGAAAAAATACCAGGTTTAAATTAAATGCATACATTAGGCATTATTTATGGTTTGAATTAATGTATCCACGCTTTGGAATGGGAACGAATTATAAATATTTGTTACCGTTTTTGGGCATTGCTGGTTAATTTGTTAATGTTGCATTTCTGTATTTATTAAAATCAAAAGATGCAATATTTAGACTGACTACAAAAACCAATGATCACATTTGCAATTACACAGTACTTAAGAATTTTCACAAGTAACCGCCGTTAAAGAATCAAATGTAAAATTTCAACATTGGTTAACAAATAGATGTTTTAACAATTTGTGTGTGATGTTTAGGAATTAACATATTTTGAAACGTGAATAATTGCTAAGTGTTCACTGGTTGATGTAATCAATCATTTACCAGTATTCGTTAACTGTATGCTACCACGTAACTGTACAGTTACCTCTGCCATGTCCAGAACTAACTATAGGTATATCTCTATAAGTTCAAATAAACAGCTTTCACCGTTTTCTTCGTATGTGATATCATATCACTGATATGATATGATATGATATGATAAAATTACGTTGCACTGCATCTCGTTAAAGCATCCACTTCCCAGGGATCGAATCGTTATTGATTTTTCTTATCTGTACTTTATTTCCAGTATTTAAACTTCACATGTTGAATCTCATTGAACCATACGACCATACACCATGGTCCTGGGGAGCACTTTACATTTACTACGGTAAAAAATATAAAAAGTTGATAGTGTCAATAGCAATGCGATGGAATGTTAAAGCGAGACATGGAATAAGGGAAAGTGAAAGGGAAAATACATTATTCTAACATTATTCTAACTTTTTTCTATGACAAGTCATGCTCAAATTGGTAATAGTATTGGCAGATATAGATAGAGACATACCAATGTACAGATATATATGAAAGGATTGCATTTCTCTTGATAGTAGTGATGATCATGGTGATGATGATGATAGTCACCAAGCATGTATGCTTCCCTAACTTTGGAAATGATGCTTGACTATGCCACATACATTTGTATGCAAATAAATGCCCATTTTATCCATTTGAAATGTCCCCGAGTTGTTCAAAAAATCAGCCTTCAAATGTTATTCAAAGATGTGAGAGGAAGAGGATATTGAATGCTGTTTTTGAGTTATCCTTTATGCCTCCCTCAGTACACACTTGATGCAATTTTTCTCTCCTCCATGCCATGCCGTCTCGTGTCGTCTTTCCATTTCCTCCGTATATCGCTTTCTCCTTTCTCCTCGTCATTCAAGTGGAGAACTGCATCGCATTTTAAAGTTGAATGGGAAAGGGAATGCATTCAATTCACAGACTCTGGGAATAAAAAAAAAATATGTAAATGACGGTGACGACTTGAATAGTATAGTATAAAATTGAGAGAGAGGAAATGGATGAATATTGAGCACATTCAACCATCGTCATCATCACGGTGATCATCATCAACAGAGGATAATGTGAAAAATGCCAAGAAACGTATTTCCCAGTGAAAGTGTGAACTTTTCAAAATGACGCGGAACGAACGGAACGAGCTAAATCTTTTAAAAATTGGTTTGATCCAACTCGAACTTTCTCCCCTTCTATTTCTTTCATGCAAGGAAATAGCTTTCCGCTGTATTGAGTTTCGGAAGAAAGTCACTCCAAAAGCCAATATTCTCCTGATCGTTTGCTTGACCTCACGATGAAATTACTTTCTGACCACAACTTGTCAGAAAATTATTATATAGCCCAATACACCCTATGCAGAGTTGCATCGATGCAATCTCTTCTTTCCAATAGATATTGCAATGGATAAGAGAAAGCATATAAATTCAAGAGGGAAAAATAATATCCAGACGAAGGAAATGTTTTCCACTCTCATGGCTATGACCAGTCCCGTTTTTTTTTCATTTTGGTGACTCTTGACCATTCAAGTGTGAAGATATTTTTCAAGGAGAGCTCCCTCGCAGTCAGTTTCTTTTGATAGGGGGAATGCACGGATGCATGACCATAAATACAGAAATCTGATCTGATTCATAATATAATATTTTATATGTAGATACATTCAACATTCCCTCGTATAAACCATGAGATATATGGTTCCTCTATATTTATAGCGCTTTATTGCAGCGTATGTTAAATTTTCAAAGTCACCAGCTTGAATTCAAACTCTAGTCATTTTTATGTTGACTCCCTAACAAATCCAATATTTGATTTCTCCCAAATAAAAATAATTTTCGTCTTGTATTTCTATTTGCGATCAATCAACAAACCGGATTTGCCTTTCTCCCAATTTCAATTCT
>JAQIXQ010000619.1:0-24226 GCA_034700485.1 Pseudosinella alba
TGCTAAACTGAACCTGTTAACAGGTATCTATCCTTAAAGCTCATTTTTGCTGCTTTAGTTGCTAATTGTCAACTATACTCATCATAAATACCAACACAAGAGCACACACAGTTTGCAATTGTGAATGGGCGGTGGGACTAAAATACATATAAATATATAATCTACCTATAAGTAATTGTGAAGGTGGGCCTCTCATCCTATCACATTCTCTTAAACAGTCTTAAAGAAAGGAAATGGTGGCATTAAAATGTACAAGGACATACAGATCACATCACACTTGATGTAGAGAGCACACTACAAATATATTATGTATGGATGGATCGTTTAGGGAACAAATATGATCACGACTTTTTATCCCTATCATATCATCATTCATCCAATGAAGTCAAACTCTCAAACTGAGTTTGGAGAAAGCACTAAACGATCATTCTCTTATGATCGGATCATGATGATGTTGATGATCGAGCAAGTGGTATTGGTGGTGGTGTAATTCTTTTTGGAGAAAAAAAAACGCGGTTCGCATCTCTTCTCTCTCGCCCACAAACAAGATTATCATGTTTTTCTACATTCGCCTTTAAGTATTATTGAAGGGAATGAAGGATTTTTTTGAGCGCCACTTCTCTATTCATCTATTCGTGGCTATGACATAATCCTACTTTCTTTACTGCTATAAGATCCTTGAGCATTCCAACAAAGGTCGTCACTGGCCCGGTTTATTTTCTTTTGGGATTTTTTTTCCATTTCGGAGAAGAAGAGAAACAATTCAACATACTTTATTTATTTTATCTTTTCCCAAGTCCCCTTTTGTCCAGGAGGAGGTATACTCGGGACGCAGATTATCATGTCTAGAAATTTTTCAGGGAAAAGCAAACGGGGACATATATAAGTAGTGTGATCCTTGACAATTTCCTGCATGATTTTTACTTGTTTTCATTGAATTCCTGAATGACATGATAATAATATGCTGGAGAGGATGACAGACTCCTAAAATATGTTCCCTCGGCCTCGTTGTCATAATCAACCAATTCGATTCCCATTTTTATTTATGTTTGTTCTTTCAGCCAGAAAGAGCTAAATTAGCTTAATGGTAGGATTATAGGGATAATGATGATAAAATTGGTCATTATTAGAATTTTGTTGTTATTGCATCGAATCATATTTTTGATTGGATCGAATTTTCTGGTTTAAATCCTTGAATCTTGTCTGGGGAAAACAAGGAGGGAACAAAAGGCAAGCAATCTGGAAATGAAAGGGAAAACAAGAACAAGTAGTTCATAATACATGAAAGTAGCAAATCAACTTGTTGACATAAGATGCAAAATTGCAAACAAGTAAATAGAAAAAGTTGGTATAATTTCTAATTTAATGTTTGTCATTTGGATTCCTTAAATTACATTAATCTCCCATTTTCTATTTTTCTTCGTTCTTCTTAATCTCAATTCGATACTTTCAATCAGCAGAAGTTAGAGCATCATATGCTGATGCTGAACAGGTTGATGATTTGCTGCTATTATTAAACTTTGACCGTACTAGTTTTCGTTTTTGCGAGTTTGCAAAAAAAAACTTCTATTACATTACATCTATTACAATTCCGTTTTGCCAATTTGCCAATCATTTCCATCAAAACATTTGGCCTCGTCCTTTTTCACCTTTTCCTCAATCCTCGCCATGTTCCAATCTGAGTTTAGTCGTCCCGATGTCTCTAATTTTGCATTGCTTATGAGTGCGTTCTAATTTTGTACGGAATATAAGTTAAAAATACTTGATGAGGATGACACATCCAGTGAAGTTATGTCCCAATAGGTAACAGTTTTGTGTCAAGTTGGCTATATCTTTTTCACCTTTGTATGAAAAGTGGAATGATTTTTAAATGGATCAATCTTTAATCATCGTAACGTTGACAGGGTGCAGTCATCACTGATATTACACCGAACCGGTGAGCAAAACTTGTCATATCATTTTTCTTTATCAAACTCGCATACCATCTGGGTTAGATCATGCGATCCGAAAAAATATCCCCCTCTCTCTCAGCTCAATCCTTGATTTATTCTTGGAAAGGTCATTCATGTGCTACTAACCGACGGAGAAGAAGGGAAAAAAATAACCACTGAAATAAAATCATTGCGTAAAAAGCAAAACACACTAAAATCATTTTTTATGTGCCAAAAATTATGTCATCGCGAAATCATGGTTCCGACTATCGATAATAATAAACGTACGCAAAATGTAAAAGGATGACTTTTTGGAATAATCAAGAAGATTTGGGAAGAAGTTGAAGACATGAACGCGAGGGAAAGATATACCGGAATAAGCGAACAATCAACGCGTAAGATGGAACTATGTCGACACTCGAATCCAAATTTACACCTACAGGTTTATACAAATTAATATATTAGCTGGCAGACGGAGAGTTAAATTCTGCGTACGTACGTTCAAACCCTTCATTCCAATATGAATCATAGCACAGATTAAAACATTCCGCCAGGTGTAATGAAGTACTAAAAATATAGTCCAAGTGACAAGTGAGAAATTAGTCATCCTTATCAAAAACTGAATTTACTCAAATTATCTAATTTAGGTATTTTTCAACTCAATTGCAAAAACCCGTCTAGTCCGAATAACAAATCATACATACGTTAAATTTAAAAAAAAAGAAAAGATTTTACTATTTTCGTCCGGAAGATGATTTCATTATTCCTTTTAACAAATTGTCTTGTTGACATGGTAGCATTTGAATCGTTATTCGTTACAATTAAATTTAGAAAATCGAAATTTCCCAAAAATGACCATAAATACTGTTCGAAATTTGTCTTTTGTTTTAACATTTTCTTTAGCACATGAATTTTGACTCCTTAAAAAATATGACGCTTCTGTTTTCGCATGGTATTTGCATCTACCATTGCCACTATTGTGAGCCACTTCTTTCGAATTTATTTTTCGCCTATATGTTTTTAGCATACTCGTTTTTAGCAGCAAAGGAATTATCACTGTCGCATCATCATCCTCATCCTCATCATCACCAGCGGTTCCTAAGTATAGTAATAGTATTCCGCATCCAGTTTCATTGACATCGTTGATTTTTTTGCGTTACGCAAAAAAGCCCACGCACGTTTTTCCCTCTTTTTTTCACTTTTGCATACGTCTATATATAAGAGCATACAGGTGGATAATGTGTAGGCTACTCGCAATCAGTGATTTGGGCATGGATCATCTCATCATGTAAGTAGTTGCCCAGGAGTCCCATCATGCTTCTCCCGCTGCATTACTTAAGCAAGTAAGCTCATTTGGTTTGGAACAGAGAGAGATTTAAAGGGCATGTGTTCCACCACCGCACAACAGACAGTAAAAGAACGTTCAGCTCTCCAAGTTGACTCCACTCCATCCCAGCAGTTTGCTTTCGGAGTGAAGCAAGCCAAGTTGCCATTTCGCCGGCATCAAATACAGATGGACCGTTTCGTATTTGCAGTTCCTCCAAATAATGGAAACTTTAGGAGAAATCCGTGGGGGAAAGTGACTTCCCGATCTCGACTATCTCTCCCTTCTTAATTTCTTTTCCTTCTTTCTGTAAAATCAGTAAAATCAATCAGCCTGCCTAATTCCCACAATTATTTGTCAGCTCCCTAATCAGACCGGAATGAGTAAATAAATAAGCCTCATTGTAGATACAGGGCGATTAAAGCTGATTAGCAGCAGTTTTTGTGTGTGATTTGGTTTGGGGGAGAGCAAGTACGCATAGAAAGTGATTTGATTTCCTATTCCTTTGCACTAGGCATTATCCTCATGTCATCATGCTCACTTGTCATTCCAAATGAGAGAAAGAGTCGCGTCTTGGAGTTGCTCTCACAAGAATAACATATTATTCCATATTCCACATTATTACCTATTCCCATATTCCTCCCTCTAGATAATCCTGATAAATCCGAAAAGCTTTGTTGGGAACGGGAGTAAAGTAAACTATGTGTGAAGACGTCTATGAGCATGAGCATGTAATATCCAAGTTTTCATAGTAGAAAAAAACGACGCAATGCCCATGATAGCTTTTTCTTTTCGATGAGAGGATATAATATAATGTATAGTAAGTGAGTAGATGAGATTACATAGGTTTTCAAAAACCTCCTCACTGATACTGACTGATAGACAGCGAGTGCAAGATCAAGATTAGCGCACACACATTACACTACATTAAAGTTCCAAACCACATGATGAAGACAAGAGATGAGCCTTAGTGATCTTTTCACTCCAAAGAAGACGTTTAGCACGAAAGGAAGCAAGTAGTGATATGGCGGTGGTTTGGTTTGGTTTGGCTTGATTTCCTTCCCTTTTCGCTATGTGAGTGTGTGTGTGGAGAGTGATTTACATTAGCTTGGAGCAACTCTAAAAGTCAGTCACAGTGTGAAGGAAAGAGGCAGAGTGAAACAGTCTCACTCCCATCTCATCTCTCAGCTCACTTCCGAACACCAAAAGTGATATAGTTTCGTATTGGTAGATTATAATATTCAATATTGGTGTTCGTGCTTATAATTGTGCTGGTGCGTATTTGTGTAAAATAAATAGTGTCATCATCAGATTCTCCCCTTCACCGAGAAACAGTCTCAATTTTATTCTCAAAGCTTTCTTGCCACTTCCTTCCTTTTCCCCCGTAAAATGTAGTCTGGGAACAAGTTGCGCAAAAATACCGGGAGTAGAAGATAAATCCTCTGGGTGCGTGCGTGTGTGAATGCATTCGACTTTTCACTAATCTTCTGAAAAAATCTTCTTGATCAAAGAGGAGAAGGAGAGAGGAACGCGATCGGTTCCAATTTTTGCGGTAGATTTTTTTAGGCCAAAAATTTGTTTCTGTGTAATACATAGATATAATCATGCAAATTCAAAATAATCGTTAAAAAATTTCTCCAAAATTTAGGGAATTTTTTTTACTTCCTTAAAGATTTTTTTTTTTTTGCATTTCATTTATATTTGCCCCGTCCCACAATAGAATTCGGTGAAGTCGTTCATCTTGACATTTGAAAAATATTCACAAGGGCCCCTCGCATTACTCCTCATCCTCACCTACCTTGAATGAAATAGTACTAGTTAAGTATTAAAAGAAAGGAGTCAAGTTGTAAAGTGTGCACTTGACACCTGTAATTTGAGTATGAGTTCCCCTCGTAACGTGTTTTAGACTTTCGACTTTCTACCAAGCGTATTCATTTTCTCTTGACATTTACCTCCCTCGCCTTCTTCAAATATTTTTTGCAAGCAAATAATAATGCGTTTCCACGTCTGGGGGAAAGTGGAAGGAGACAGATCAGATCTAGTTTTTATTTAAGTCCGCTGTGCTAGCTGACAAGATCAAGCACGTGCCATACCATACATACTTCCGTATATGTGGGAGAATTTTCCTCCCATGACATTTCCCCTATAACCTGAACCCTAAAATAACTTCTCAATTCCTATATTTGTCTCTCGGGCAGACGAAAATAGAAGAGAAAAAATTGAATTCTCCTGTCAGCCAAGTGAGAAGTTTGATTCTGCAGCCATTCTTAACTTTTCAATTAAGTAAATCACGAAGCTTTCACGAGGATCTATCTATGAATAGACCTGCGTTTTCTCTAGAATAATATACGTCCCAACCTGATAAGATCACACGCTACGCTTTGCTATGATGACTCATATCCAAATCCGTACTTGCTAAATCTTTTGCAAAAACAAAATTCAGAAACAAACATTGCTTTTTCTTCTTCGCCAGGAATCTTTATCGATTCCGGCTTTCTAACAAGAGCCCTCTGACATGGATCATTTCCATAGTTTTAAATTCCTCCATGGGAAAAAAAATTCCCACCAAGCTAAATAGTCACAGTCATTCACTCATTCAGTCAGTTTGTTTCATTTAGTTTGTAAGAAGAAAGCACATAAGTAATTTATATCTATACCAGCCCATTTCCTTTCAGCAATCTTTTCGCATTGTATTATCGCTATCTATGAGAACGCATTGTTTATGCTCGACAGTGTGTAAAAGTGCGAGAGAGCTTGATCAAGTTCATATTATCAGGATGATCATGATCATGAACATCGGGACATAGGATCAGGCTGCAGAGTTCCCCACAGAAATCCTCAAACCGATCTGATCTACTTAGAGCGGAAAATCTGTAGCAAAATCTCTTCTTAACACTGAACAGATTCGAGAGAAAATGGGAATTGGCACTATGTTGGATTGGAGGATAGAGCCTCTTTTTATTTGCCTAAGCAAAGCATAATGAACGGATGATGATATGATGAAGTAAGTATCCGTAGTAGTGATAGTAGAGTGATAGTAGTCGAGTAGGCCCACTCTCTCTCTAGCACGTTCACAATCAAGCAGGGAGTTAGGACCACGGCACGGCAAAAAACATCTAAATCACCTTTCACCATTCATACTTTCCGTCAGTTGCTTGCTTGTAGCAGAGGAGATGAGCGAGCGGAGGAGAAGCGGCAACAACTCTCCCACAGTCCATGCTAGAGATCCTAAGCTGAAAGCTAAGCAGAGTTTGGTGGAACTTCGGGAGGACAAGTGGCAAGATAAGAAAGCGCTGTTTCAAATAGGTGTAGGAGTAGTATAGTAGAGACTGGTTAGAAAGGTTTCTCCAGGTATTTAAGTCAGTTTTGCTAAAGGTGCGACTTTCATTAAGGAACAATTTTACTTTTTCCGGTGCTTAAATTATTTTTTAGCAATTTGTTGCGTATTTTTTTTAGAAAAAAAAAACAGTGCAAATAATTTTGTTTCGTTGGCTTCTTGAATAAAAATTATTTCGCAAATTATTTCAACCTGAATGTTTCTTCAGTAGCCCTCGCAGTACTCAAAAGTTATTTATTTCACCTGTTCGCATTGACTTTTCCCTGTATTCTTGGGTCCAAATACCAAACTTCTCTGTGCAAAAACAAACTTTCCAATTTGTGGAATAAAATGGGAGGGAGAGAAGGAGTGAGTGCAACCTGTTGAGCTTTTAAAGAGAGAAAAGAAAACGTGGCTGGTGAAAAGAGACGGGAAAGGGGAAAGGAAAAAGATTATGAATGAACTTGTAGAATAGTACAGAGTAACAGGGAAAAGGGAACCAGTGCAGATTTGACTTTCTTTGCCCAAAAGAGAAAATAATTATTGTCCAGTGATAAGATATGTATTTGATTGTGAAACAAAACTAACAATGTTAAAATTTGCTCCAGAAACAAAAAAAAATCATTAACTTCAATTTACAATTCTGATATAATTGGGCTATGAACAGTGTTGTGTCTTGAAACTGAGCTTAGAAAACATTTTCTCTAATTGACATTGACCTGAGTGAAAGGAATCAATCATAATCAGTTCGCGAAAAAAATATTTTAATACAAGAAAACTGATATCGTCTTAACTTTTAACAGTTAAAGTGCAGGTTGTGGACTTGACATTTATGACGCTTTCCAAAGTACAAGACTTAAACTTTTTTCCCTGGTGAAATATCTTCTAATTACATAATTATATCTGTGAAAAACTTTCATAAAGTTTTTGTGTTTATGAGACTTGGTACAACTTATATCTATATCTGAATTAAATTCGTCCAACTTGTTGCAAACATAAAATAAAAATGCTCATGAAGATCAAAAACTGTCCATATCTTTCCAGGTGTGCTAAGTAATTAGATTTAATGGGAAATGACTAGAGTTACTGTATTATTAGCATGGAGATATTTTACAAGTTTCCCAAGATAGGACTCCATGACTTATGACCCACTTTTCTCCATCTATGTACTTATTCAAAACAATTCCATCCTTGATGATCAGTCATTTCCCCCAGAGTGTTACGCTCCGCTACGGTGCTCCGTGCTATTTATAAATATAGAGTGGATTGTTTATGTAATCAATAAAATGATGTCACTAATTACCTAAGCAAATGTGAAAGAAAGGACTCTCCCAGACATATATCCTCAAGTTCGTAGTAGTTCTGGATATTTTTTTGCAAGACATTGCGACTGTGACAATGTTCGGAGGAGAAACTTATATGACAATGTCAACAATTCTGGGAAGTTCTTAGTAACCTCCATGAGATTCTACTGATGTGTCACATCATATCGATGTACAGACTATCATTTTCACTTTTGCAAAAAAAAATAGTTTTTTTTTATTGCGGGGGAATTTCTCTTGTCCAAAGTTTCCCTCTAGATATTTGGTAGCCATGCAGGATTGACTGGAGACTCCATCATCATCTTCTCTGCCGGGCCAGCATCAACATCACCAACAGCGTCCTCCCTCCCAACTAATTTGTTCCAACTGCAAAAATCCCTCATTACAAAAGAATGGTGAAATGTTTGAGATTGACATAACGACATGTAAGAAAAAAATCAGTTTCAAATAAAATTATATATAAATTATTTCACATTATTTTGCAATATCAAAGGTTATATTTAAATGCTTTATTTTAAGATTAGCCAAAAATAGCATTTGTTCCAACTTGCTGTAAAAAATTAAATGTGCAATCCCTTCTCCCGTAAAATCCTCCCAGTTAACAATTTAAATAAACATAATTTACGCTCATTCCATTTCCCATCATCCTTTCTCTTCATCCAGCCATATTAATACATGTACGTAAATCTTTTCCCCCTAAAGCCCTACAGCACTTTCTTCCTCCTTTCCAACATATTAGCCGGTTAACTTGCTTTGCTTTTTGCGTGTGCCAGAGATTTTCCTTCCATGCATGCTTACCTGTTACTTCACCATAATACACATAGCATACTTCATTCTTATCATCCTGACTATATGCCTATTCCATATTCGCTCACGTGTCACCATCCCATACCGAATAGCATTGGATTTCAGTTTAGATTTTGTACAGGAATAGGAATATGTTCCTATTCACTTGCGTATTATGCTGGTCTATGCTCGGCTTGGTCTAGTCTCCTCCACTCCACACGTCAGAAGACTCCAGTGAGCTCACATCATAATACGAAGAAGAAGACTCTCATCGAAAAAGGCAAAAAGTTGATATTGATGTGTGGGTGGGTGGCTCTTTGCCTCAATAAGGATCGCTCCTGCTTACTCCTGTTTTTTGTCTCGCGAAACCTTACAATCCCCCTCTCTCTCTATCCATTCACCTGCTCTGCTATATAGAAAGTCTCTTCACTTGACTTTGACTTTTTATAATATGCCATTGTTATGATGGTCGTCGGAGCAGCAGATTTTAAAAGGGGAAAAGTTGCATTTATATATCCTCCTTGCCCATCATCTCCATCTCCATTCTCCATCCAAAAAAAAGTTCAATTTATTTATGCATTTTACTGGACTGGATCCTATGCATGCTCAATTAGATTTGTGTTTAGAAGTGAACTTGAATTTGAAAGTATGTCCATATGACGATATGAGGTTCCTCCAAAGAGGACCATTTTCTCTCTCCCCTATTATATGATTATTATTACGATGTGAAGGAAGTTGGACCCAAACACACCTCCTCAACAGTGTTTTTGCCCTTCCTGGTTTAATATTATTGTTATTATTATTATTACAACAATCCATCCATCTAAGGTGATCCATTGTGTTTTGGGTTGGTTCGTAGTTGCTATTTCTTTTTTGTCCTCTTCGGTCCTCCTGTCGAGAGCTATAGGTAGGCAGGAATGAGCTTGTATGCATTTTTCCGAGGATGACCAAACTGGATTAAAAAAAAACTTGAGGCTATATGGGAAGAAGCATCATCTTCATCTTCATCCTCATCCATTTTAATGTGAGCACATTCATTCCCTGCCTAAACATCTTTTCCCATTACTTTTCGAAGAGGGGGACATGCTAATAGGTTCATTTCATAAGGAGAAAGGGTCGAACGGAGAGGATAACATTTAGGCATAATTTACAAATATAAATATATATCGATTTGCTTAACAGAGTCGAATTTTGCTCTCATCACAATTCAAAATTCCGATTCTTCCTCTTCTCCTGTCAGATCATATTCTTGACATTATTTCCCAAACAATGTTTTTTTTTCCTCCTCCAAAGTGAATGGAAGAAAACAGTATTCTTTCTTTTTTTCATCTTCTTGTATGGATTTATTGCATATCTTAGTTCGACATGGAATGTAGTATGATTTTAATGTGACTCTCTCTGGGCATTATTATTTACTATTACTATATCGGATTGGACTAAAGAAGAAAATAAAGGGAATGTGTGTGCCATGCCATAGCCATGCCATAACCATACCATACCATACCATGATGCCGCCCACGCACTCACATCACATCTGAAGCTGTAGAAAAGTACACGGTGCTTACTTCACCATGTATAATATGTGACATATCACATAGTAAATGCCTCCGAGAGAGAGATGGATATATTATGAGATGTGAATGTGATCTCTGATATAACTAGAGAGGGAGGAGAGATTCCTTGAATGAAAGCTGGTTTCTGGGAGAATCATACACTATATGAAATGTGTTTTAAATGGAATGTGTTTCATCCTGCTCCTCCATGATGTTGGATCAGTCGGTGTGATCTCTCTCTCTCTCTCTCTCTCTGACTGATTGTGTAGCAAAGTAACTCATCTGTAAAGCCTTTTTTGCAAAAAAAAAAAGTTCAATGAATGAAGAGAGGAGAGTGTATCCGCGTGAAGGAATGAATGAAAAGGGGGAAACGGGTTGGGGCCTTCATGAGGAATTGATTCGATAGTTATATAAGGATAATCATCAAGCCGATATGATGATCAAATGATCATCGTTCCTGTACTAAATTCTAGAGAGATGGATATGGATATGGATATACACGCTCATTTCATTTCATACATGATAGATCCATTTAGGATCACATCACACAATCACAGATCATTTGCAGAAAAACCCCGCACGATTTAGTTAGGCTTTTGCGAAAACTTAACCTCTACTTGCTAGATAAGTCTCGGAGATGGTTCGTACCGTATGGCATTTCCCTTGGCATGTCTGTTTCGCTCGGATATGGGTTGATCTGATGTGAAGGGGTTTTCGGATGATGATCTGATGATATGGTTATAAATGCTAAATTCACCTGATAACTTTAACTGGGAATGGGAATGGTGAAGTGAACCAAACCAGAGTGGATTTACATTTACATAATGTGCTATTTCTCAAATTGAACTTCTATGTAAATACTTAAATAGACTTGGAGGAAGAGGGGAGGAGGACCAACAGATTGTCTTCTGGGGAAAAGGAGTGAAAATACGTGCTTGGTGAGCAGAACACGTATAAGACATGTATGAACTGGTGATGATGATGATGATCGTGATGATGAGGAGTATCATCCATGATGACAAGGCTTTTAATACAGATACAATCTTGGAACGGCATGAGCCCATTATTAATCTTCATAATAGGGATGAGCTTGATGAGTTGTAATCAGGAGCTTCTGTGAGACACAAGAAAGGAGAGAGAGATGAGAAGAGGAAACAAAAGGGATTGAGTAACTCTTAAGTGTATATGCATTATACCTATATGGCCATAGCTAATTTGAAAGTCACGATATGATAGAGCCTCCTTTTCTTCTATATTTCCACTTGGAAACACATACGAAAATCTTATCCGGGATGATTCCACCTGTTGTCCCCACAGACCCCAGCCCGAAACGAGCATCAATTAGGCACTCATGGAGCACAGTATTAGCTCAAGTGTACTAAAAACGAGAAATACCAAATATGTACACATGAAGTAGTTCCTAATAATATGCTTCTTGCTAAATATATTAAGCTGATATTTTTGGGTTGGATTCATGATTCCAGGAACTGTAGTAAAAATACTTTAACTCACCGATTGTTTTTTTTTCATTTGGAAGTAATTGATAGCAATATAATAAATTGGACGATTTTGATATTTTTGATTTGTCCTGCCTATTTTCCTGCTTTTTTCCTGCGTAATCTAATAAATAGATAAACGCTTATTGGAAAAGTTTTTTTTTGTAAAAAAATAATACACTAAATAAATATTTATCTAGAAACTCCAAAAGTAGTTGCAATTTCCCCCTAAATCCCTAATCACTTCCGAAGATATGACCTTAAAAAGCAAACTTGGATTGTTTTTCTCTCCAACTCTGTAAAATTCCTCCAATGTCCCCAATTTTGTGTGCTTGAATAAAAGGGGATATAATCTATATACTAGCTAAATATACACATTAGCTGATCCAAAATAAACCAAATATATGTAGTTAGCGATAAGTGTGTAGGATCAATGTTATTTTTGGTCTAATGTATAATGTGTTTGTTAAACAAGAGGAGAAAATGTTTATCAAAAGTGTATCTCCTCCACTTTTTGTCATTCATTCTCTGTAACTTTATCTCTTTTTTTTAGTATCCATTCATTTACGGATGGCAACATGTCTGTCACCACTGGTTCTAAAGGACTTTAACAAAAGGTAAGTGAAACAGGATTTTTTTTCTTTCTCCGTCCTTTCATTCGATTCAGGATATATCAGAATAGAATAAGATAGGACAGAATAGAATATAAAGATACATGGAATAATGATCAGACGTTTTCAAGACTGATGACGATGACGACAAACTACATCCATAAAGTTGGTGCTTCCTCAGCACCTGATTATATTTACATGATTATGCTACCAACGAATGTATTGAAATTCACGAAAAAATAATACTTTTCTTTCTCTCTCTCTCTCATTGCAACTTTATTTCATTAATTGATCTGATGATCGTGATCCGATAACGTCACAAATGTATTCGCATCCACGCACAAATCCCTATTAACGATATAAATAAAAGTTTATAATTAAGAAGGGAAAAGTTATTTATGCAAAACATGTTGAAAATATTTACTCTAGTTCTGGCTCTAACTCAACTCAACTTGCCCTAGTCTCTCTCCCCCTCTTTCTCTTTCCCTCACTCTCTGGCTAAGTATGTATCCCGATGTCGTCATCACTTTTCTCCCTAATTTTATGACAGAGAGAATCAAAGGGAAACTAATCCATAGATGAAGTTGGGTTCGAGGTTTTTTCCAGAAAGACGGCGGATGCTGCTCCATCCATTTCTGTCATTATTTTTCAGACAAAAAAACTCTCTCTCTCTCTATGATTGTGACACAACGTCACTCCAGAACTAATACGTATAAAAATAAAACATACTTCCAAAAATAGGCATAAAGTGAAGTATTTTTAAACTGCTGATTCAATTATGATGGATATGACTCAGGCAGGAGGATGACGAAATGATTTGCTACTTACGTGGAGTAAAATCCTAATGATGTGTAATTGGGGAACATAATCAGAATGATAAAATGGTTTGAAAGGTAAAAATGATAAGTACGTCAGTAAGTACGTAGACATTATTACATGTTTGAATACAAATCCTTGATTTTTTTCTACCAAACTTATTAAATATTACCTAAGACATAATATATCAGGATTTTCGTCATCCATCCCATGCTTTCTTCCAGAATTCGGTTGAAAATATGTCAGAGCTTCGTCATCAATTGCTTTCTTTACATTTTGGAAATATCCAACTAATCGTAAGTAAGCATTGTCCACACCTGTTCACGTCATAACTCAAAACACATGAAAAAAATAATCAGAGATCACTCAATTCAGTCCTGTATTTTCCGGAGAAAAGTGAAACATCATCAGAGGGAAAGCTCTCAAGCACAGGGAAAAAAATTAAATATGCCTACGTCGATATGAATGACGTTATCTACCTATCTATTTACCTGGTGTACCAAGGTAGAGTAGGTTGGTAGGGATATGGGCTATTATATGTTATCGTTTTGACTCTGATGCATATCCTCCCGCACACGTTGTTTACCATTTTTATTCTCTCTCCCTCTCTCCAACTCCATGAAACCTCGGCCGTCCTTGTTGCTTTTGCTGAAAGGTGTATCCTTTGTTCCCCTCTTCCAATCCAAAAGCAATTGGATGAAATGTTTTTCTCGGATTAATGTTTTTTTTAGTACCAATTTGCAAAACTTTTCAGCTAATAGGTTTTTGGCCTGGCTAATGTAAGTAAGCCTTATTCTCTCTTTAAAACAACTACAAAATAAAACATCCCACACGAAATTAGTGACGAGGATATGATGACGACCATGACATGACGATATCTGGATTGGCTATTTACTAAGATTTTGATAGGATGGATAGTGCGTTCTCATTTAGCCCAAGTGGGGAAGGGAACAAGGTATCTCTGATGATGCTGATGATCTACTTATTTGCTCTGGCAGAACAAATGAAAAACAAAGAATTTTAGGCCAATATTTTTCCAGGAAAATAACAGGAGAAGAAGAACGTCAAACTACTTATCTGTGAGTTCTCCTCCTGGAGGAAAATTTTAAATTCCAGATAATTGGCTAGCCCACGTATAATTTACTGGAATAGAGGAGGGGAAGGAGAAAGCAGATCAAAATATGTCTCTTCCCCTTCAAAATAAGTACACATAAATATCTACATACCTAACCGGGGGGAAATGGGGAAAGCTAAATTGTGGATTAAATATTTTGGCCCTCAATTGCCTTTCTATTGGCTTGGGAATCAAAATTACAATACAGTTGTTTTTATGGGGTCGTTACTGTTACATCAATTAGGTGATTAAGATGACGATCACGATCAGGATGACAATGATATTGATCATTGATGATGATGCAATTAGGATGATATGACATGATGATCAAATTACTTATTTATTTGTCTACTTTGCTTGCCTCTCCCCATACATAGCTTAACTCAAATCCAGGTAGGTAGACAGGCTATAGGTAAATCATAGTAAATAATTATCTTTTTTAGTGCGCGCGTGAAACTGTTGGTTAATCAGATAGGAAGATAGTATCTAAGTAGGTGGCATAAATAATACAAGCACTTCCCCGTTTACGCTACTGGACTGGAGTCATTGACATAGCGTAAATAATCGCATGAGCGAGTCCGTTCAGTTTGCCTCCACAAAGGACAAAGAAATTGTGTAAGGAAATATATGTCCCCCTCCAGTCTGATCATGAGTCTGGCTGGGTTCTTTAAGTCTGTTGACGAAATGATTCTATGCTCTGCTGGCCTGGGCTGGCCGGCTGACGAAATGTCTAAGCCGACTTGCTTTCCTCTCTCGGTGAAAAGAGGTGTAGGCGTATATGGGATGTTTTTAAAGGAGTAAAAAAGCTACTAGAGTGAAAAGCTTCATAAGATAGGTAGTGGTAGTATATCATTGGATTGGAGAGTTGGTCTTGCTGTTTTTTTTTTATGTGTTTGCATATTATGGGCATGGTATTATATGAAGAAGGACAGACGGGTGATGTATGAACGTACTTATATATCCCGTGTGTGAAGTGTGTCTTTTCGTGTGGGCGTCCATCCTATCCTCTTTCTCTCTCCCCCTCTCTATAGTCTGGTCTGTTTCGCCTCTGGGATGGATATAAGTATATGAATATGGGATGGGGAATTACATTAGCTTTTGGAAGGCACATTAAAAATTATATTTGTAATTCTGACAATTTTCTCTCGGAAAATCATTTTAATGCCTTTTACTTGTATCGACATTGTTAGTAGTAGGTGGATGATGATGATGATGATGTAGTAGTATTATTCTGTCCCTCTCTCCCCCTCTGTTTGTTCTCGTTATTGATTCAAATTTCAAAGTCAGTCATGAAGTAGATGAAGTTCATGTTTCATTCCCCTCTGTTAAAATGTTGTTGTTTTTTTTATATGTTTCAGTCTGACTGAACTTGCACTTGACTTTCATTTTGCTTCCGTTCATCATATCCCGCTTCCCCCACACCATACTTAAGAGAGTAAGAGCCGACACTCATACGATATGGTGTTGATGTTGATGATGATGATAAAAAATGTGGAGTGGATGAAATTTGATTGTCAGATTCGGGTGAAGTTTCTCTCCGCCATCAACATCAACATCGTGCCATATATCGTCTGAGCGTTCCCCCATCACTCATTTCATTCCCATTAGATAGTTCCCACTTTCTCTAAACCATTTTGTCACTTTTATCGCTCGACTTTGTAGCACGTTAGGAGAAAAAAAATGTCATCATCATCATCGGCCCAACGCTGTTACCCGGCTACATATCAAGACCACTAACACCAAAGCAAATTCCTTTTTGCATGAAATGATACAAACTAATTGATAAATATGCGAGTAGAACAAATTGCGGGTGTTGTTGGCTGTTCATATTCCCACGCAGTTATGTACACATACTGACGTCTGTTGTCGTCTGGGATGTTTGCTCTCCCACTCCTCAGACATGGGTTAATATACATTTATGCATTTTCGAGGAATTAATAATCATAATGCACTTACTACACATAACTTCAGTCCATGCAAATTACTTAGGATGTGGAAAACGTGTCATGCTGTCAACTCAAACTCCCTCCATATAAAATTCATATACATATTAATTATTTTACTTAAATATTTATGCCTACCTACTTATCATAAGCGAGTGGATTCTATGAATGAATTCGAATGGGTGGACGAAGGAATGAAATGAATGAATGAAAGTAAATATTTTGGTAGATAAAAAATATATTATGCTAGAGCAAAGTAAATGTTTATGACCATGTCTCACGTGCGAGGGCGGCAATAACATCAGGCCACGTGGTATGGCATGATAGTAGTTCACTAATCAATGGCAACTCTTGAACACTCGTATATGACCACCGCGATCATCATCATAATCATCATAATCATTATATTAATATATAATTTTCATTGATCCATTTCACCATAAGAACATTTGTAATGACCCAAGTGTCAACAAGTATTTACGTGAATGGGTGCATTTTCTTTGGCCAAATACTATGCAAAATACTGATAATGCCTTCATTAGCTATTAGCTGCGAATTACAAAATACGATACGAATTAACATTGCATCATCATTGCATGACATGGCATTACATGAAGTTGGGTTAAGAACCATTATTAAACTGGACTGGGCCTACAGAGTCACAGTCAGTCCCTGCCATATAGAAATGATTCTCAGTTAAATTGTTGCTCTTTTTTAACGATATCATATCGCGAGGATAAGGATGCGATGCTCTCCACTGATAAAAAATAGTGCGTGGGCGGCACTTATGTACATTGTTCTCCTACTGCCCCTATGGTTTATGATGTTGGTTGGAGGTGGTTGATGATGATGATGTTGATGATGATGTGTGGTGGCTACTGAAAAAAAAACCTGAGATGAACCCACTATCTCTATATACTCGAACGACTCTATTCATATTCTTTGGACACGGCCATGCAATACAATACAATGCATAATCCATTCCTTATGATTTTTTTAATACTATTTATCTGTCCCCGATCGTTTTACGATCATCATCCCATCTGGACAGTTGATCAGGATTTTGCAGAATTTGTAGATCATCCCATCCCATGACCATTAAGATCTATAGTAAATAAATAGTAGCCATTGCATATTTAAAGTTTTAGCAGTTTTAAAGCTTATCTATTTTTTTTTATTGATTTCCTTCTATGAAAAATAAATGCTTTCTTTGATGGGGATTTACGCGATGGTTTAAAGAACAAGAAGGTATATTTTGATGTCATTAAAAAGTGTCATCTTTAATGATCCCTTTTTCTTATCTTGTCAGTTTTATAAAAGAAATGAAATGCCTGGCATCGGTATATTGGCATTTGGCAAGTAAATGTAATGCAGATTTTGCAAGAGTATAATAATATGTTTAAGGTACAGATTGCATTGTATTGTATTATATTTCATTGCAATAATATGTCCTAATCCTCAAGTTAGAGGTTAGATAGCTGATGATAATGATGAGAATGATGATAGCAACAAAAAGTGCAACGGTGGAATAAAGGATGCTGCTGTTGCTGATATCAACCATTTTTTTTCATAAGGATTTCTCTCAACAAAGGTAAACAAAGAGGTAAACAACATGACAGGTTCCACGGGATTGCACACAAATAGTGAAAATGAAATAACAAATGAGGAATTTCAGTCACTCGAAAGTCGAAAAGGAGGAAAGGAAAAAATAACAAAAAAACTGTATTTTTTCTTTCTATTATTTTATTTTTTATCCTCTTTACTTATTCCTATTATAAAATTTTGGCAATGAGTGGATTGCCTCAATTCAGGAAGATTTTTTTCTTCGGGAAGATGGAGGATAAGTAACGAAAGGAGGATAATGGCAGAATTGATAATGGGGTGGTGTGCTGTGGTGATGACTCTGACATGATCATGATGACAATAATGACAATGGTGCAAGTTGCAACAATGAGCTAATTGAAAGAAAGTCAGAGGCATGCATGCTGCTTGGTGCATGATGCTCTTTCCCCTCCTCTTTAGAAAAAAATCCTTTCAGCTTTGGAATTGAATTGACTTGAGACGTTCAGCTTCATTTATACGGTGGTGTGGTGAAGGTGATGACGTTCCTAATCCTTTGTTTGTGTACCCAGTTTACAATTTCAAGCCGGATGGCGATTAATACGCTCCAGTTGAATGAAAATATTTTGGAAATGGGGGGGAGGAGGAAATGGAGGAAGGAAGGAGGATGAGAATATATATTACAAGGAAGGAAAATATTTTCCATGGAGGAAAAAACAAAAACAGTCAATTCAAGTCAGGAAAATTTTTTAAGCAATCATCATTGCAATTCCAAACTTTTTTTTTCTTTCTTGAAAGACTATTTGTATCTTACTTATAAATACAAAATTACAAAGTAAAGCAGTTAGAGAGTTTGTTTTTCAACAAGGAATAGCAGAGCTTTGTATCTACGAATGTACGTACCTCATCATCAAGATCATCCCAGAAATCTAAGCATATCAACATTATGGTAGAACGGATGAAAAAATATCTTGAGCAAACTCCACTCTTTTTTTTACAGTTTACACCAGCATGGCATGAAGTGAACGTAATTCTGATTAGGGATATGGTATGACTATAGACTGAAAGACAGAAGAGAGTCTGATGGGATGTGATCCGATGTATTTAACGTTGGACTGTGTATGCACAGGGGATTCATCCGAGAGTACGAAACTCTGAGCGTTTCACTACTCTCGCGAGGATGGGATTACATTACAAAATGTATTTGCTCTACAATTTGACTCACTTTAAGGATTTTCCTTCAGCAGAGAAAAATTTCATGTTGAATGCAAACATACTTGGGAGGAACATGTTCTCGTCGTCATCATCATATTATAGGAAGGAACTGAAGGAAGAAACGTATCCGTTTCTCCGAAGAATTATTTTTGCTAAACTTCATACATACAAATAGAGTCATACAATATGCACATGGATAAGAACGAGCTAGATAAAAGAAGAGAACCTGTGAGCTCATGCAATGTTACATCCCAAATATATATATAGTTTTTTTGTGAAAATCCACGTGCTTCCTTCAGAGAGATTCACACCGGCGTATAAATAGATAGGGACTAATTTTAGAGCGAAAAAATAGCAACCATATTGGGTGGGCGAGGAATTCCTAAAAATATCCCGATGATGATTCGCAAAACTATTTTTGTGGAAGGCGCCTTTTCTCACATGCAAAGTCGAGTATCAAGTCAGTAGTCGTCACTAGTTAGGGAAAAGCATGTAAGCATTATGCATATTATGTATGCAAAGTAAATATACACGAGAACGGTGATGATGAGGATGATGACGGAATTAATGTATTTAGATGGGATCATCATCACATCACTATAACCATAGTTATAAGCCTTCATGTACCAGCGCAGTTATATGTTACTGAAATTTACTACATGATGATGAGATTAGGACTATGACTATGACTATATTTATATTGGATGATATAATGATGGGATGAGGAGGGGAAAACGGAAGGAAGCTGGTGGAGTAGAGCTTCCACTCTATATATTACATAATGTATGTCATTGGTAGACAACTGCTTGCGCATAATTACCATCATAGATCCTTCCTGTTTTCCTTCCCGTGAAAAAGTCGTTGTCGTTACTCTCGGAAGGAGAAAAAAATCTCCCCCGTTTATGTAATGATAACAACCTCGATATGAGCAGCATTTCGGATACAATGTTAGTGGGGAAAAGTTTCACTTCCAACATAATTATCTATAATCCATTATATAAGTCAAATATAAATATATTATATAGCGAAGCATGTTTCTTTTTATAATTTGAGCCTGACGATGAGTGTCTTAAACAAGTTCCCAAAAAATGATTTCATGGGAACTTGTTGCTATTTCACAATTGTACTGTTTCTCTGTACATGTGTATTTAACACACTTTTATATTTATCTTCATTACCGGAATTTCCGGTGAAAACCTGATCTTATTTAAAAGGGAAAGATAAGTACTTTCACTGGCAGTGAAAATATAACTATTACAGGGAAGTCTCCCTCCCATTATCCAAAATAAATACTATTGTAGAGGGTGAGAGGAGACGACATTCTTGGATGGGGGAAAAGTGAGGATGACATGCTCGTCTCCATTTCAATTCTTAAATGCAAGTTGTAGGAATTTAGACATATATATTTATAAATACTTTACTTATGGATACTTGTTTCCAATGGAATATTTTATTTTCTCTCTGCTGCAAAAATTCATGTGCTCAAGAATCTGCGTAAGTCGTTTGCTCAATATAATGATATAATTTAAGCTACATAATATCCTTACATAAGCATAGAGATAGTTCTAGTTTTTTTACGCGCCGTCCGACCTCTAGACTTTCATGTTAAGTTAAATTCAAGTTGTAAAAGTAGTTTCTAGCGAATGAACAAATGCATATAATCTATATGCGTGCTTGCCTCCCTTCTCTCCTTTTCTCTCTCTGGCATAAACTCGGGAAAACTTTTACTCATTTATGCATCTTGGCTCAGCTTCTGCAGTTCATCATTTACGTCTTTCTTGGATCATGATATGATGATTGCATTAGTCATTATTTATCCTTTTCTCAAAAAACCAAGAGGATTCCTTGGAATGTGCACCGAACATCAACATGAATGTTGGAGAGCAGTTTATTTCATTGTAAAAGGCTATTAAATAAAAGTTTAGGAATGGCGGGCTAAAGATCAATAATTAATCCTTTCACTTTACTGATCTCTTTATTATCTTAACTGTATAATTAATGTATCATTAATTCATTAATGAAATGATGATGATCTGGATTAGGCAGTTGTGCCCATGAAAACTTTCACCAAACAGTTTCTTTGTAAGAAAAAATATCATCTATACCTATGACGGAAAAAGCAGTGATGATGTAATGCTCAAAAACAGTCCATAATAAATATTTTGTTAAAAGCAGATAGAGAGAGAGAAAAAAAATCGGAATACTTTTGGAATGACGAATCATTTCTCTTTCACTTTTGCAAAAAAAAATAGGTGAATATGAATGTACAGAGTACAGACATATGCTTATATTATTACACCATACCCATGCGTAAATATTCATAGACGTCAATGCTCCTTGAAATACTCCATTTCCCATCCGGTGACAGTGATGATGATGGGGAGGGGAGAAGAAAGATACACAAAGAGCAATTATTATCTCAAGATGGTCTAAAATATAATATTCAACTCATTGGTATCTGTATATATGCTTATGGGACTTACTGGAACATTCTATAAACTTCCTATAGGGCTAAAAATCTGAACGGATGGAAGCCTTATTATTAGCAGTATATTGGATTGTGGAAGGAAATGACCCCACCAAAGGTGGGGACAATCTTTGGGTACATTAAATTTAGGTAATGTGATATTTCCCAACGATGGAAGTGAAATGCTGAATATACTTGAATGGGGGTGCTTCCAATGTAAGAAATTTCATATATCCCATTTTCTTAATTTAATTGTTTGGAGTTCAAGAGGACTCAAACCCTGCAAAAAATAGGAAGTTCTCAAACAGATTTGGGATCCAATCTTTAAATCCGCCACACGTGTTCAGAACGTGAGGGTTTAAGATTCATACGTTTAAATAAAAAGGACAAATAATGCAAAATCATGGGGATAAATATATTGAGAACTGAGATGGTGTGATCCCATCATTATTATTAATGCCAATTATGTAATAGCTCCTCCATTCGCATCCGGGATAGGATTCTGGAGATGCGACGTACATCTGCATATTTGATATCATAACCTAATTTCGTTATCGGACGCCTGAACCCTCGCGCCTCGGGATCGGGGATCATATTCTCTGGAATGAGTACGGATATCCCCTTTTAATACTTATTTAATCCCCCTTAAACAAGTTATTAAAACAAAACAAATGTTGGAAATGGCCCTTACGAGAAAGGACTGTCTTTGACACGCCTCCTCCCAGTTGAAGAAAAATGTTTCACAAATAATATCGAAAGATATTGGAAAGTCAAAGAGTCAAACTTGTTGTTCTCGAAAGTGGACAGACGGAAGAGAAATTGATCGGGGTTGTATGTAATTCAAGAGAAAGATGGTCTGGCTTAAACTAGTTAAATTTCAATGAGGGTGCGAAACAACATGAAACATAAGAGCACGTTTTCTAACCAATGCTCTTGATCCAGGTGTCACAGGGGATAACTTGGGTCTCGTCCGTCCGGAATTGTGTCCATCTTTCTCTCGACAGGTACGAAGAAGGGTAAATTGCTAACACGGAGCAAAATCATATAATTGACAAGTTACTGGTTTCTCATTAGGGACGTTCCTCCAGAATTGAATATAATTTAGTGGACATTTTCTACAGACACTTCAAGGTCAGGTTATAACGCATCCATAAGTTTCTTTAAGATTACAATATTCAGTGATTAGTTTTTTTAGTTAAGGTTAGTTTTTTATTTTACAAATTTTTTAATTTAATACAATGGATTTGGAATGATTAGAGTGAAAGCTTGAATTGTTTCCCTGTTTGCCCGCTAAAATATTGACAAAGTCATACATAGGAAGGGAAAGTAGACAGTAAAAGTGGCAAATGGAAAGGTTTTTTTTTCTCTCGCCGTTCCCATCACAATCAGAATCGACTCAATATTGAAACATCTCTTAAAAAGGGAAACTATCAACGAAGACGCAAATAGAATTAGGTTACCAACCATTATTATTAATTCCAATTACGTAATAGACTCCTTCCGGGTAAACTTCTGCATCCCGCCAAAATATTTGATATGTCGTCGTGAAACGTCGCCTCAGCTTGGGGGACTCGGATCATGTTCTCTGAAATGCGTAGGGAAATGCTAGAATTTTTTTGGGACTTATTTAATAGCCCTTAAATAACTCATTAAAATATTAATTGCCCCTTTATTTTTTTTTTGAAGAAGGGAGAGGACTTATCTTCGAGTATCTCTTTCTGTTCCACCTAAACAAGTACTTACAGGATATGTAATACAATTATTTACAAACGGATGTTGTAAATATTATTTAGTCAATCCAGAGGATACGTACATAAGTATGTACGACGCTGCTATTTTGATTAGGTATTTTTGAGTTTTTAACGAGCAATTAAGGGATCGACCTTTTGTTTTTGTCTTATTCCGATGACGCTCTATAAAGTGTTGCTGGGTTTTGAGAGATGATGACGATATTGGGATGTCAGTTCAGGGTATGTCACGGCACGTGCAAATGATGACACTGACAATGGTTTGGTTAGTTTCTAAAATGGGTCCAAACAGTGATCTATTGAGAATATTTACAAATCCGTGTATTTAACTCACATTAAGTGATATTGATAATGATGATAACTGATTAATGTATACTTTTTGCATACATTTGTCAATTCAGGTATATCAAGCAAACTTGGGATTGCTTCGAATAGTTAACTTCCAATATTCATAGTTAAGAGTCAACAACCTTTAATATTAAGATTCTGTACCCGGCTTAATTACATTAGCAGAAAAGTTGCTCTGCTTCTTCCTCCCTTATCCATCATGTCAACATTTCAGCATTAATTAATACATAAAGTGAGCAAATTAGACCCGTCAATAATTAGCAAAGTTTGATGGGGATGAATTCGAAAAAAAAATTATTATTAAAACTTACCAAGGCATTGTAACTTGTAGCATGGCCACGTCCGTAACTTTTTACAGTTTGCAAAGCACAGTTCATCGGAGTAGAGAGATGCATGCGCAGAACGCCGGATCCAATCCGTAGTGAATTGCTATTAGAACAAATTCATGTCTTCAAAATCATGACCACATTTCATCCAAGCACATCCATATACTTTTACGTTATGACAGTGTAAATAAATGCAGGCCTCGGGTCCCATTCTTGACACGTCTTCATTCCTTTCCCAGCGTCTAATAAGAAGTGGTCCGCCTGAAACTAAAGAGGTCAAACTGAGACAATACGATTGATTTGATTACCGATTCAGAAGCTTGAATGGAAACTCAAATAAGTGAGTGGCC
>JAQIXQ010000620.1:0-24207 GCA_034700485.1 Pseudosinella alba
CTCAAAACTGTGTCCCATTTGGGTCATCTTCGAGAAGTGTGACCCACACACACGGCTCACAGAATTATATATAGATAGTTGGAGAGAGAGGCACGAAAACAGGATGGCACAACAATGATACGATGCGTGTGATGATGACACTATCCCCTACGTTTCAATTTACTTGCACAAATATAAATACTTCCATATTTTGCGCCAATTTAACCCAGCGCATAAATAAATACTTACATACATTAGAGAAGTGAACCAGGTTATATAAACAGGTACTTTACAATCAAATTATATCATTAAAAACTTCCCCCGCCCACTGAATCCTTATAAATAGCATGAAACTAACGTCATTTCTAGTCCTACTTAAAATTTGTCAAGTCAAGTCTATCTAATAAATGCATGCAAACGTTGCTACGTTCATCCACCCACGCATGCAAGTAACACCTAAACACGTTTAATCAATTTTCATACATCAGTTACAGTTATAGCTGGCTACGGTACAACGGTGTTTACGCGTGTAACCCCCAAATAAAAAAAAATCATGAAAGAAATAAAAGAAAGTGTAATAGCAATGTTATTTATATACACAAATTGATTCTATTTTCTATACAATTTCCACACGGCTATGGCTAAGTGAATCCAAGTCCGACCTGAAAATATCATCTAGGCACTTTCTCCCCCAGCAGGATAGATAGCCATTATACCGAACACTGCAAAAATAGCTTTGAATGGGGGAGGAGAAAGTGCTATGATAAGAAAAGATAAAAACCACAAGTAGGGAATGTAGTGCGGTTATCCCAGCACCAGTTATAGTTCACAGACTACAGAGGTTAGAATACGCTCATATCATCAGGAGAGGAGAAGGGTATCTAAGTTCTCACGGATGGAGTAGCACATGCCGCCACGCCACCATACCAATACATTGTTTTTGGGGGGAACCCAAACAGCAATCTTTTCTCCATTCATTCATTCCTCCTTCCATAAAAGGACTATTCCTCCTCTGCCATCGTCCCATTATCTAGGCATCTGCTATCAAGCCATTAACATTAAGACATTGAATCCAGCCAGAACCAGAGAGCTAAAGGAAAATGCATATTCTGCTAAATTAGACCCTTATATAAAGAATGGATGTGGGCATATCGTATTTACATGTAACTTTCTCTTTTACTTTCCCTCTTACACATTGTTACAGTTATAAACACGCATTATATTATAGTCCCCGTGTAAAAACCGGAAATCTAATAAAGAGGAAAAAAGAATTTATATCAAGTTAGTCGGCCAGCTAACATCAGTTAAACAGAGGATAATATTGTGCTCGTATAAGGAACCATGATCAAATGATATCCAAAAAACTGAGCATGAACAAATGCTGTATTATATTATATAACGCTTTCATCTCTTCCTCTCCTCTCCACCCATCTATTCAGCAAACCCAACCAACGCATTTGGCACTGCTTAAATGCACATCAGTGAAAGTAAAGACGGAACAGAAGGAAGAAGATGGAAGACCAGATGGATTACACACACACAGTCTGAGTCTATATCCATTCCGATTGCACACACACACAATTCGCTCCTTTCTCCAAGAAGAATATAAAAATTGTGCTTGCACGAGCTCAAGCTTTCTTCATAAGCACATTTGTGTGTATATGTCTATTTGTGTGTGCGCTTTCTCTTTCTCTTCTCTCCGGCTTTGATTACTTTGCTTACAGCTCACTCCCTCTTTCCTTTCCCAGATATTAGTCTCATATAGCCAGAGAGAAAGGGAATAAGGAAAAAAATACAGTTTCCGAAGAAAACTAGACAAAAGAGAAAGACCAGTCGTAGGCAGAAAAAAAGAGAAAGTGTTCCCATCCTATTTTCTTTGTCGTCTGTTATGGGAGGAACAGGGGGAAATGAAACGCTTATTGCTACTAATACCAATGTAGATACCTTTTGTCACCCAAGAACAATCTAATCTATCACGCTCTGTACAGCGACAGCACAGCAGCAGCTAGAGTCTTGAGTCCCTCTCCTCCTCTGCTTTCTCTCTCCCTCTCTCTACTTGTTCAATGGTAATGATGATGGTGATAGTGAAAGTGTGTTTGCTGTAAGTAATAGCTGCATAGTAAAAAATAACAAACTGGCTGGATATATGTATTCAATCCAAAGCTTGGAGCACTTTTATAAGGGCCTCTCCCACAAAAATATAAAATTGGAGGGATGGATATAATATGGATGCATATAAGATACCACACACCCTGATCATCACCACCATCCCCATACCACATAACATGCCACACTCCCACACATGGTCCCCATCGTTTGTTACGTTGGGTCCTGGTTCCTGGTGCGGTGCTGGCAATGTGCACACAATAATGTATTATTTGTCTTGGTTTGCCACGCACGAGAGAAAGAATCCATGATGCTGCATATAGCTATTTAGACTGAATGAATGAAATGCTTTAGGCTTAAACCCAGTGAGGTGGAGACATAACACTGTATTGTTTTCAAAACCATCCAATTTCTTTCGGTTTTTCCTTCTTCTTCCCTTTCTTTTGTCATTGTAGTAGATTTTTTTTCTATATTCTAAAAGAGAATAAAAATGCGTTTTCTCACATGGCCTGGGATGATGATGATTCCGATTCGTAATGTCAGGAAAAGAGGAAGAGTTTATTTTTCGGTGAAAGTGAAAGCAGAGCAGAGGAAGAAAGAGTTCATCAGGAATAGGTAGATAGACATGTTCAAAATGATGTCTTATGCATTTGTGTGGGAATTGGAGATATATCTATGTTTAGGTATGTGTATGCCAAAATGTGTGCGTTTTGGTTTGGTATTTTTTTTCGGTACGGATGTCAAAATCAAAGGGGAACGTAACATATCCGGTTTTTCGATGAGAGAGGCAGGCTGTGTGTTTTGTTTGATAAAAGCTTTTGGTGTGATGATATGAGGTTGATTGGGGGAGGCTCATGTGGTAAGTTTCTGAGCTTTTCACGTGAGACAAAAGTAACCGAGGGAAAGTGAAAGAAAGATAGAAAGAAACGCACACACTTTTGTTTTCATTCTCATTGATGATAATGGATAGAAGAAACTCGACCGGCTTATTGTCCGTGGTTATGTTATGCTACCAATATATGTATGCCTGCCTTATGTGGTAAATACATCTATGAAATTGTAGACTTGCTCTTCTAACTAACATATCACTTTCTTCTCGTGTATTTAATACCTACATAGATGTACTTTCACTTGATGCTGATATCGAATGGAGTGGGACGTGGGAATGGGAATCAGCAAAATTGTATGAAGTGGGTGATGGGTGATGATGGGAAATTCGGTTCGGTTCTTCTTATTGGGTTTTTATACAATTGACCTTTTTATCATCAGAGAAGAGGGAATAGTTTCAGGGCAAGAAGCCTACAGCTACAGATGAACTGAAAGGTCTTATGTAAGCACTACTTATTTCTGAGAAGGCAATGAACTTATTTTGTCCGCTGAGGATCAATCCATACAGTATTCCCGTTAATTACATGTCATCAATAAATGAGAATGAGTACTGAGGATGGACAAGGGAAAAGAGGTCAGGGACCAGGATGATTGGACGGAGTGGATGATTACATGACATGGAAATATAGGAATTCTTTATATTTGCTACTGTTACGTAAGATGAAGAACGAAATGAGGTTTGATTTTAAGACTATTTGACAGCATATGTATAGGTGTTTCTGTGGAAAGGAATATTACTTAAGAGCATATATATATAATCAAGGAAAACAATTGTGGATTTGAATGCACGTGGGTCGTAAGGATCGGATTCCCGGAACGGCTTGATCAAACGAGAATGCCGATTTTGATTCAAGAGCTATTTTAAGAAAAGCATTTTTAGTTTTTTATATGCCTAGTTTATCCATATTCCTATATTCTAGTGGATAAAATGGTGTTATATTTTCCAAGTAGTTTGAGAAGGCATAGGCTTGAGAAACGCATTTGAAAGTGAAATCGGACCCCTTCCCATCAGTTCATATTCCATTCTTTGTAAGTTACTCAAGTTTAGATACGACTCGTTATAACTTCCACTATTCGGTATTTGACGGGAATGGAGAGAAAGGAAAATGACAGGACCAAGAGCCAACCCACCACGTTTCTTCCAAGCATTGGTTTCGAATTTCCGGAAATCGTTTATCGTTATTATATTTATTTGCTGGCATATTGTAGAAAATGCTATTTTTAATAAAAAAAAATAGAAAGAATGAAACGGACATTTCCATTTAGGCATGTTGTATATTGAATTTCTTGGATTATTTTGATAGAGAAAATTGATTCACAACATGTCTGGCAGGATATCATCTTTGTAACTTTTCTATTTTTTTGTACAATATTAAAAAAATAACTACGTATAAATACTCAAGGCTAAATATAATATGGTTAAAAAGCTAATCTTTGTAGATTTTAGGTAATCGTATTAACTTTTCTTATGCTTTTATTTTTAGCTGCATGCTGTAAATGTTATTATATTATCTGTATTATGCCATGATGAAATAAAAAAGCATTAAATTAATACGCTTTGCTCTTATATTGCCTCTACGATGTTGACAAGCTTTCTTTAACTTCGACAAAGAGATTAGGTATGTATGTTGCATCCTGAAAAGGGTGGCTGTTTTTGCTAGGGTGAAAATGCTAAGCTGATTGATTTCATCCGAGAACCGAACAATGGATTTAATTTCCAACAACACATCATATCATGAACCCCAACCCCAACCAAAATACTTAGCTTTAGACATGACTTCATATTTTCTAATAAAATATATCATAGCTTCTGTTATTGTTTGCTGTGTGGACGATTGTAGATCATAGTAAAAAGTGCCAGAGAAGAAAAGTTGAATAAGAAAGAAAGTAATCTTGTATGAACTGAACTCAACATATATTATGTACCGATATTATATTATGTACCATGTTTTGTATGATAAAAGAAAACATTTTACAATAACAATGAATGTCTTTTCTCTTTTTTCCCGTATGACATGTTTCCCCTTCGTGTTGTACACTTCCATTTTTTATCGGACTCCGGGACCCGACTCCATGTCTGGACCCTTCCCTTTGGCTGCATTGATGCATTTGGAATGGATTGATCGCGATGATGATGATCACCATCATTGTGATCATGATCCTGCCACACGACTGACATCACATCATTATTATTATTGTCTTGCTGTCTTCCATAACATTTTTTGTGGATTTTCCTTGTGGGGGGAAAATGAATGCAACTCGACAACATTCAACTACGGATTTGGTTTGGGGTCTTCCCGATATTTCCGAACAAAACGGGGATAAAACTTCAAACTCATCTTCTTTTGTCTTCTTTTGATGACAATGACGACGATCATGATGGGGGTGATGACGATGATGATGATGATAATCTCCCCTGCGGAATATTTCCAGGATGAGAGAGTACTGACACTGCCTGTGGAAATAACTGCAGTCAATGATCCGCCTGAAATTCGATTAGTGCCTGGTTCAGTCCTCCGACTTGCTGAGGTAAGCTAAAAAATCATGGAGAAAAAATATCCTATCAGTAAATACATAATACAATGATATGTCTTATAAGTAAGCTACCTATATATTAGTTTAAGACAAACTAGACATAATGCCCTATACACATTTTTTATTCGATGAAAGTCCGATGATGCCCTTTCTTACTAATGCCATACTACCAAAATGCAATATCTGAGAAGACGAATAAACTGAACATCTTCCCATGCCATATCTAAAACTGCATTTATAGAGAAAGGCCATAAGGGCCAAGTAAGAAAGTCCTTTTGATTGCAAAGATATATATTTTCCCCTCTCTGTAAGGATGTGTGTGAGCTAGAGCAGTTAGCATATAGGGTGGGGTAGACCAAACCAACTTTCTAATATTCTCATGGAGAAAGTTGGCCCATAAGAAGAGTCTCTTCCAGTTCTAGTTTTAGAAGAAAAAGGGACTTCCAGCTGCTTTTTCCTCTGCTTACTTTTAACTCTCATCGTCCTCCCTTCCACCCATTTATCTTTCCTCCTCTCTTGCTAACACATTTATATATGTACATTCATAAGATAGCGGAACGTTTTGAGTCGTTAGTCAGAAATTAAAGCATGGTTGATTGTGTACATATGCGTGTGGCTACATTAGATAGATAATACATGGAAGTCCCCATTTCCCTCTCTCTCTGGCCATTTATTTGCCTATGTGTGAGAGCGACGAGAGGGATTCAGGATGAGAGTAGCCAAAAGGAGAAAGTAGAGAAGAAAAAAGAAAGTAGGCAGTGGGGAAGGATGGGAGGAAGGAGGAAATGCAAGACAAAGCTTGGGCTTAAGTGGTAGCGCTTAGGGCGTACGTACAGCCTATCGTCCGCCGTAATATTGTACTATGGAGAAAGTCGCTGTGTAGATATGGGCAGGGAGAGGCAATTTATTCTCAGTTAGTAGATATTTTTTCCCCGTTGATATATATTAGTTGGGTGAGGGGAGGGTGGGTGTAGTCTAGCCCAAGCATATAGATATTATTCATAAGATTCTCTCCAGATTAGTTAAGGTATTTAGGCATATCGCGCATCCCAGCAAGAAAATGCGAGCGACTACAGCTGTGTTTATGTGTGAGTCGTAAGATTTATGGAAATGATCTTAGCACAATTCCTGTTTATTAGGCGAAATGAATCTTTTCCCTTATACATATTATAATACTAGTTGAACAAGACAAGTTTAGTCACAGGAAAAGTTTCATTAGGGCCGAACATGAATGCGTATCACAAAGATATTTTAAGTATAGTATAGCGAGGAGAGACGGTGATGGGGCTAATAAAAGGCCTGAGTTTATATAGGAAGTGTATAGGAAGGAAGGAAACAACAAGAAACTATAAAACTAAGTAATTAGAGCCATCTTCCTAATGCCATTCTTGTGCTTTGTTAAGGAAGCGAAAATGGTGAAAGTAAGCTGACGGGTTATAATGGAAGCAAACAAAGCTGGTATAAAACAGAGACTACAGGATTGGCTCATTGGATGATGCAAAATTTCGGCTGGCCAGTTCTTTTTTTTTTAAGAATCCGTTCATACCTGTTCATTTGCTGATGGTAATTGGAATAACTACCTAATTAATAAACCCCCGGTTAAAACACCTTCAACCGGTTTGCAAAATTGTATTTGAATGAAGATGAAAAGAAAACGCCCATGTATTACCCCACGCGCAGATTTACAGGCATATATTAAGTTGGTCCCGGAAGGAAATGAGTAAATCTTTCCTTTAATGATGGCTTCGTTTGAAACGACTAGCCACAACCACGGAGGATGGAATTAAAGATTAGTTTGTCTCTCGTTGGTGAAAGTTTATTACATGCTTCATTTATGCAGCATGAATTAATGTACAGCTGAATGAATGATTATTTTACTTTTCAGAATACACGGGTTCGACTGATGCCGGAAGTAATTACCGCACTGGATCCGGACACTCCTTCCGAGGAAATCCATTTTACAGTTGTCTCTATCGGCATGGCTGCCTCGGAGAAGAAGGGCTATTTGGAACTTTCCACGGATCCTGGAAAACCTCTGCGAAATTTTACCCAAGCTGACCTTGAGTCTGGAAGGGTGTGGTAAGTTACGTGGAATTCAAATCAAATTTCAGCGTTCATTATTCCCATTGTTCACTTGCAAAATAGAATGAATACATTTTGGAACTTTGGAACAGCTTAAGCATAAGAACCAAAATTTATTCTTTGTAAATCTCACTTCTTCGTAATTGTCGTTAAATACATTACTTTAGAAAATGCATATACATAAAAACCAAATGACAATCCCATAGGTTTTTGGTATAATTTAGAATAATGAGTTTTCCACGACATGCATGACTTCATATGATGTAATATACGAACATGCCTCTCATCTAGTCAGAAGACTAGCACATTAATTCTGATGGGAAATAAGATATAGTGAACCTTTTGATTCGTCCCCGTTTGTTTCTGTATCCGTGCAGTGTCATAATGGGGCTAAATACCGCGGAGGTAATAGTGGTAGCCTTAAACCTCATTTGAATTTTAGGCCTTGTCCCTTGCCATATTACACTGGCTGTGTGGCTCCCAGAACTTTTCTTAATCCTTAAGTGTCAACTTACATCAGGGTGCAGGGTACATTACATTAAATATATTACCTTGCCTCGACTATTAACTTGAATCCCTCTCTAAAAAGGCAGGGTACCACATGTACAAGAAGTACTCCTGATTCATACAGTGTGTGAGGGGCCATGCCAGGGCCAAGAAATATACTTAGGCAAATCTGCTATCATTCGTTAAAACCGACTTTGATGCCATATTGTCTTCTTCCTTCCCCCTTATTCAGAAACTAGCCTTCATATTAAACTTTGAGAGAAAACCTGACTGCTATTATGGGCCCGACCCGGCCATTGTATGAACTTTTTCCTTTTGTTGTCAAATTTCTCTTCCTCAATACTCTCCCTACTATACTACCAAATGTAATCTGGAAGAATAATTCTAAACTTTATTACTTGTTGTTCTAAGGAGTAAAGATTTGGGTCAAAAGCTTACGGGTGGCATGGATGCCATCGCTGGGAGAGAATTTCTTCCAAAAGGAGAGGGGGATAAACTGGGAACGAAATTCTGTGCTCAAACTTGGGAATTTTCAGGGGAAAGATCCCTCCATCCACTTTCCTGCCTGTGGCTCTCATTCCCATTACATTCCCAGTCCCAGCACATAGTTCACGTCCCTGACTGATGCATCGCTTTAAAAATGTGCTCATCTCACTTATTGTTCCTCGTTTATATAGCTTACCATTAGATAATATGCTCCTAGCTTTAAAAGTAGTGACTCCCCCAGCAGCATCCACAATATGAGGGAAAGGGCGACAAAGAATTATACCGCTTTCACTTTTGCCAAAAATTTCTCATTCTTCCAGGGAGAAATATCTACGGATATAGGCTGAAATGAGGCAGAAGCGTGGGTGCATTAGTGGAAATGCGAACAATTTGGTTCGATTCCATTTTGACCTCCTTTCACCCACACTTTTGGTTAGAGAAGGACGAGCCACCATCACCAGTCACACATCACATGGCCCATTATTTAAAAGAGGGAGATTGAGAGATGAAAAATTTTAGTCTAAAAATGAAGCCAGAATTGCTCCATCTTATTTTCTTTAAAAATGCAAAAGTGAAATAATAACAATAATTTAGCAAGCTCTCTCACTTTTATTTTTGTTATTATTATTAAGATTACCACCGTCCGTCTGCAATACTTATTATTATAAATGACATGGCACACACGACGAGTGTAAAAGGACTGCATAAGTTATTTCTAAAGTTCCACGGAACAACTGAAAACTCTCATAATTCTCTTACTTGTAAACTGCAAAGATGTTTCTCCGAGTCTGGGGAGCTTCAAGTCGCAAATCAAGTAGGATTAAGGTCTCCAGCGAGTTAGTGGAAGTAGCCTAGGTATAAGTTTAACAAAGCAAGAAACTCTAAAAGTATACATTTTCTCCTATTCGTTTTTTTATTGCGTTATGGACTGGAGTGTTACCGATGTAATATTGGAAGATGCGATGATATTCCATTCCATATTCCTAATTGTGCTTTGGGGTTAGATAGAACCACGAAAGGATCGTGTGATTTGCAACACCTATGCAATGTCCTTACTATAAATGATAATATGGGTGGAGTCATGCTCATTTCAGTGTAAACTTATTTCTTCCACGGACTTCTTTTCTTATTCTTCTGGTCTTGTTCCTTTTCATTCCACCTCTTCTGAATATGTGGGCTTAGCATTTTTTGCTTTCTCCACCACGAAAGAGAAAGTGTGAAACTAGCTAGGATAGGATTCCCTGAAACCCTGTTGGAAGGGAAGAGACACCGTTTTATGCTTACTTTAAGTAATTTCGGTCGTATATTCCATTATTGCTATTGAGGGACGTAAAAAGGGTGGGATCGATATTACGAGGCGAGCTTAAATATAGTTATGAATACCGAATTAAGTATCCGCATATGTCCCTACAAGTCAACTTGAATTTATTTTTAAAGTTTTACTCGCACTCCCTCATTTCCGTAGACAAAACGAGGGAAGGGCAGGAGGAGGCCAGAAACTGTTAGGAAATTTTAGAGCCTTCCTATGTAGATTTTTATTGGACTGTGGAGACCAGAGGTAAAAAAAAGTTTCATTATTGGCGGAAGAAAGTGGGTTTGCTTCCACACTTGAAGAAAAAAGTAATTTCTCACGTTTCGGTGTGCATAGGTATTCAGCTTCCGTATGGGTCGTAGGCACTGTTACTCTTTCTCTTGCTCAATAAGGGAGAGTAACAATAAAGTACAAATGAGCATTAAAATAATATTCATTTCGCATATAATTATACTTATATTATAAGTACAATAGCCAAGCCACAAAATGGCAATTGCTAATTTAACCAGAGTATGAGTTCAGTTAGATATGAATTTATGTATTATGTCATGTTGAAGAATAATGAGAATTGAGAATAATACTTTCCCTCCCCCATTATATTTTTTCCTTAAAAGGTACGTGGATCAAGGACTCTCCAGCTCAAAAATGGCCCTGAAGGTGACGGACGGGAGTAGCATCTCCCAAACAGCAGTCCTGAGAATTGAAACTTTCTCCTTGCGGATCGCCCCAGAAGTGAACACCGGGTTGGAAGTGGCAAATGTGATGGGCACAGCTGCCCTTATCAGCAACTCCAATCTCAGCTTCACGTCGAATGCAGCGGAGCAAGGGCTTGTCATTGAATATCATGTTGTGTCACCTTCCAAAGCGGGGATCTTGCAGCTCCGCCGCACGAATGGACAGTGGTCGAGTGCAGACCATTTCACACAATTGGATTTACAGGCTGGCCGGCTCCGATATTTGTTGCAGAGACCAAGGCAAGCACACATACAAAATGATATAAACATGTAATATGATTTTTGCTTGTGTAAGTATTTTCGTAATAATTCTCGGTATGATGGGACTAGTCGTGGTGAAGATGACTAAAATAATTGAAATCGCGGGCAGAACCAGCTTGAACATAACAGTTCGTTAAGCTGTGTGCAGAAATTCAAGCTTTTTACTAGTTCTGGGAAATGCATGTCCTTTTTGTTAGTACATAGACCCAAACAGAAAGAAACACGTCACGTACTAGTTCTCAAAACGAGACAATGCGGATGCAGTACAAAACAATCATCCACATCTGTTGCAGCAGCTCGCTAAAAGTGAAAGTTGCACTTTCACTTCCCATGAAACTAACATGTTCTCCTCCCCTCTACGTTTTTGCCGTGGGTAGTATTTTGTATTCTTTTGCAAAGTGTTTGTAAGTCTTTGTGAATTCTGTACTAATTATTGCATCGCTGCTGTCAGCCCAATACGATTCTGCAACAAAATTGGTAGATATTTGCAGTTTCCTCTGAAACAGGTCATAGTCATAGTCATATTGTTCGTTGCTAATTTATGGAGCATGAATTATACGAACATGGGCTGATTTTAAGAACTGTATCAATCTAATTCAAGATTTGCCTTTATATAATTTCGCTAATCCTTATCGACTTACATTGGTACATGTATTTGGAAAGTATGTACCTACCTATTATATACTCGTGAAGTGATCGATCAAGAGCAACATGATGCACGAATTGTAGCGATAAGTGGAGAACTAATGGATTCTTTTTTTTCTCTCCCCATTTTGTAGTGATATGCCCACGGAAGACGAATTTACATTCCATGTTTCCTTATCTGAAACGAAAGTGCCATCTGAATTCCGGTTTCGCCTCCGGATCGTGTCACTCCGGCTGGAACAGGCTGGCTCCAACACGTTCAGTTTGAACGGGACGACTGACACGCCAATATCCTCACGATCTCTCCAATACCGAACCTTCCCGTTATCAACCTCAGATCAGGCAATCAGATATATCATCGTGGAGCCACCCCGCTTTGGTCTTTTGCAATTCCGGACACAAGCCACAACAAACTCATTGACTCTCGGCAGCTCTCCATCTCTCTCATTCACCCAAGCGGACTTGGTTGCCAAGAGGGTGTTCTACGCCTTCAAGATGACCCCATTCTCACCAATGACGGATTGGTTTCTATTCAACGTGTCCACCACACACTTGGAAATGACATTGACATCAGGCCCATTCCGTTGCGACATCCATCATTTTACACGGAAGAAGCCAAGTTCAGTCACACTCAAGCCACTCATTGTCATGGAAGGTGGGAAGGACTCGATCTCATCAAAAATTCTGAGGATCCGGATTGCTGGGAGCTCCTCGGACGAGCAGCCCGTCTTCTTCAACATCACTTCAGGCCCGGCATTTGGCGTGCTGGAAAAGGAGCGAGAGTCCCTCCGCCTATCTCCTTCATTCACTTCACTTAACGGGATCCATCCCTCCTCCTCTCATTACCTCATCGACAGATTCTCCTCCTTGGATTTAGATAAGGCCAAGATATTTTATCGGCACGATGGGTCGGAAACACCGCGTGATAAGATTGAGCTCGTCGCCTGGAATACTGATGCCAACTTCATGTATGCCTGCCAACTAGATATAATTATAAAAGGGGTTAATAACCATCCCCCAAAAAGGGCTCCTTCAGCAACCCTCTCCATTAACGTGGTGACTGGGGGCATGAGACGACTAAGTCGTGATATTCTGAATTATGTGGATGAGGACTGGGACTCGGATCGTTCAGCTCTCAAATATTCCACCAAAGGAAATCCATCAGCATCTGGAGCGGGTGGGAGTGGAATTGGAAATATCTACGATCGCACCATTTCTTTATCAAGCCCCATATTCCAGTGGACTCAAGCGGATGTTGATGCAGGGAAATTGGTTTTCAAGCATGAGGGCACTGACACTGAAGGATTCTTACCTTACTGGGTTACAGATGGGAAATTCACCGTGAACGGTATGTACCTTTAAGTTCTCCTCATTCCTCAAAGCTTTGCCATTTCATTCTACTTTCTATTACATTCTACGTGGATTTTTTTCTTCATTTTTCTGATAAGAATGCAAACTGAGTACAAATGCAAGTAGAGAGAAATGTACATTCCATCCCCCAACCAAACCACACACACATATATGACGAATATGTATGATTCTTCTAAACTCTGGTCTTAGCTCTTGGAAGAAAATCTACCTTACAAAGAATCTCGGGGAAATATAATTCCTTTTCATGAGAGAGGAGTAAAACCTGAATGCCTTATTGCTTCCGGAACTTGGGCCCGTTCTCTTCCTCTCATATACATATAACTTTGGTTGGATTTGGAACATGTATTGTATATCTGCATTACTATTACTATTACGCTGGCAGGAATAAAGCAAAAAAATCTTTTCCAGGTTTAAATATAACTTGATACTGTATACCGTATGGTATGTATGGTTTGTTATCAATCTGTGAAAACAGTTCTGAAAGGATCACTTCAGCTTGCTACTCGTGTCCTCTCCTCCTTCACTTTTTCAATTCTTTCTCCGCACGTTTCCCTCCTCTGGAGTAGGATTTCTGCGTAGGATTCTCAGCAAATATAAGTATAAGTGAATGGGAGGATATATGAGGGGAGAGAAAAGAGGATAAGAATGGCTGGATGGAATAGATACATATCGAGTCCGTAGAATATACCGTAAGTAGATATACCATCCAACTTTCCTCCTCCAACTTTCAATACCATTTTTATCAAGATACTAGTTTATCTACATGTTCTCTATAAAACGTTTCATTTATCGCACTTCGAACAAATTTAAAATTAGAAAGTTATCTTGATCATGCTGCGGTTTCAAGTGGGATCCACAACAAAACATGAGAAACTGACAGGTAGTACGACTATGTCCGTGCAAGAGCTTCCATATCCATTCATTCATAAATTCACTTTCATTTCTTACATGGCTTATGTATATCCTTGTACGAGGGAGTTATCAGAACTATGGATCGGACTTTGCCTATCAATATCTCTGCTGGAAATTGGATATTGGATTTCACCAACATATGAAAAGATAGAGAATTTTCTGCTCTTTCGAATGATGTATGTTTGTAGAGTTGGTTTGGTCCCTCATGAGTTGCAGAGCAGACACAACAAGAAAGATAATATTTTAAACAAAATTTTAGGCAGATTTTTTTTCTATTTTTATGTTTTTAACTCGCATGCCTTCGAAGGGGTTTGCCTACGAGTCAAAAACTGCAATGCAGGATAGAAAGCTATTTTTCTCCTCTATCGAAATGGCTGCCTTTGATTTCCCAAACGAATGAATTGTTTCAATGGTAGACACATTTAAGTCAAGCATCATGCACTCGTAGAAGAAGAAAGTAAACTAATGCTCGTGTACTGGGATAAGTTTGGAGTTTTGATGACTGAAATTTCCTATGAAGGTGACTTACTAACTGGACAAGCATATGCCAAAACATTGGAGAAATTACATGAAATATATATCAAGAAATTTGGAATCAAAGATGGATCGACCGTTTTTTAAATTTTACTCGATAATGCACTAGTCCCACTTCTCGTGTTTTTTAAGAGAAAATCTAGGATCACTAATTTATTTAACTTTACCACCCTATTCGTAGCTCTTCTCTCGCCCCCCACACTACTTTTTAATTCTAAAAGTTAAAAATTACATTCGTGGGAGGGCCTACAACTCGGACGAAGAGGTGAAAATAGTAAAATTGCATGACTTGGACATTCGACCCTCGCATCCTTCACAGAATGCATCAGTGTGCCAACCGTTTGCATGATTCGAAAGAGCAGAAAATTCTCTATCTTTTCATATGACACTTATATATAATCGCGAATTTCTGTTGAAGATATTGATATACAAAGTCCGATCCATAGTTCTGATATCTACCTCGTAAGTCAAGTCAAGAAGTACAGGGAAAACGAATTTGGGGTTATTACTAATGTAAGGTATTCGAAAATGCAAGGTTTCATTCATTGTGGGGATGGGTGATATTTTGTTAGGGCAATGAAATGATGACGCATGATAAACTGCCAGCTATCCGTTGAACATTCCTAATCGTGTGCATATTCATGTCTCTCAACTTGACCTATTCCAAACTTTCCCAGACAGACAGGCAAAAGTTAAGCAGTTTAAAAATTTTGGTTTGGAAATGTTATTGCATTATTATTGCATGAATCGCATTGTATACAAAAGCGTCTGGTCTGATGTTGATCTGTCTACATCCGACATCTTCTCCATTTCTCGTTGTATTAATTTGATTAGGTATATGTCTTTCTTACCTGTCCATCTTCGGACAAGACCAGACTAATCCGAAGAACCCTGTCCTCTTATATTGCTCGACCACAACTTTCCGTTTTCATTAGTTCATGTTCACATGCTCACGCAGTGCAAGGCCCCAATTAAAAACAATTTTGGCACAATGAAAGCGGAAAGCATCCGTAAATTTAGCACATTCGTACGTACATACACACGCATTATGTCCTTTTAATTGCTAATCCCCATTCCTTTTGTCTCATTGTGTGGGAGAACAAAACAAGGGATTTAAGTGCTCGTTTTTATTTCCCCCCTCCCTAATTTTTAATACCAGTCGGGTTTATTGCCTTTTTATTACCACAACCTGCTGTTAGATTGGCAATGTGTAGCTCATCCCGATATATATTTTTACAAAATTGCGCAAAGTACAAACGATCCATGGCATGCAGCAATCTGTTTGCGTTTCCCAAGTCCCAATTCCTGACTAAATATTACGCAGAATTTTAATAGCTGTAAAAGTAGCATAAGTTATATGTAAGCTGTAAGCCCTATATAATGAAAGAAAAGAGGATGACGAGTTGATGGAACCATGTCATATATGTACCTAAATACCCTTTAACGATGACAAAAAACTAGCGTGTGTGCCATTCCCCATTCCCATCATATCATTGTGTAGCTGTCCTGCCCTGGCCTGGCCTCTAATGAGAATAATAATAATAGAAATGGGAAAATAGTAGGATGGGGGGACAACAAAAGAAAGAAAGGGCCCCACAAAAGTCACTTCCCTGCCAAAAAAGTGAAATTGTTATTTCAGGTTAAAACCCCCTTCTGGTCCAATTCCTATTATGCTCTCATCCTCGTCCCCGTCTATGTTTCCTTTGACACCATTAAATCATACACATATGAAATGTTAGTAGGTAGCCCTCTAATAGCACATTAGGTCCATCCGAGGAATGAATGCATACTTGGCTTCACTTTGGCTTGACTGGGTCTTGGCGAAAGTGAAGAGCAACTAATGTCTGTATATGTTTTCCTTCTTTGACAACAAACTCTTCTAATGCTAATGATGATGATGATGTAATATGTTGTGATTTTTATTAGCAGTCTGGAGAAGAATAAAAAATTGCACTAGACTTTTCCATTATATGATGAGTACAGAGGAGACTTCAATGTGACAAGCTCTCTCCTTTTTTCGCTCTGCTCCAGTTCTCTAATTCTGAAGTTTTTTTGGAATTGGAGTTGGATGCATGTTCCCCTTCCAGTGATCCTGTCGCTAATGCCTATATATTTTTATGCATGGGTTATAATAACATAGCACATTAGAGACCTTGCCATTTGCCATTCCTCTAGTATTCTATACAGCTATATTTGGTATATTGTTGTAGCCGAGATCAGTCGAGTATTACACATAGTTTGAAATAAATGTTGGCCCAGTTGCCAAGAAAAGCCCTTCGGTAGAATGCCTCTTCTTAATGGATAACTTTTTGGGGAAGGAAGAAAGAGAAGAAAAAAATATTTGAAATTTTTCTCTTCAGCATATACCAAACAGGAAATCACGACGGCATGGGCTTCAGCTTCAAAAAATGTCTTTGGTTAAGACTGTGAAAGCCTCAGAGTCTTCATTTTTGGGTTCATCCAAAAACCAGGCATTTTTGACCAAACCAGACCAGAGGTCCTACATATATCTGGAGACGTGTGTAGATGACCTGGAGACATAATCCACAATCCAATCCATTCCACATACCTAGTTTTTTACATCAGTTAAGGAGAGTTCTACCGTGTCAGTAGATTTTCCCCTCCTGATAATCTCTCCCCTGAAATGGTCCTTTCGTCATAATTCTTTAACGCTTTCCAAAGCTATATGATTATCTTAACGATTGTATGGAATTGCGTTGATGTCTCCTCTCGTTAGCACATTCTTCTATATAAATTGTTCATGTGGTATGGTATGGCATGATGATGATGATGATGATTATCATGACGGTGGTGATGCTAGAAGGAATGAGAGTATTCCCTCTTCACTCCTTTGATTCCAGTGCTCCAATAATCAAAGGAAAGTTAAGAGTTCTTGAGGAAAAGTAAAGCCTTCGCCCTTGTTACACACCCACCTTAGTACATATACTTACATGAAGTGGCTCCTTTTGTGTGTGTGTGTGTGAATCCAAATCCAACATAATATAATGAATGTTCATAGTTCATGTGCAATTGCGTAGTACATAAGTAATACATATAGGGCAAAATATAGTACCTAGAGAATAGAATTTTTTCCACTCTAACCGGCATCCCAAACCCAATCGGAAGTCAATAAATAGGAAAGAATGACGATGGATGCTGTAGTAAATAGTTATCGCTCCTTCTTACTCTTTTACCTTCCCTCGACAAACTCATTCCATATCATCGTGATCATGTCTTACTAAAAAGGGAAAGGTGTTTGTGTCGAGACTACCTGCTTACACCTATTGCCATTTGTAAAGACCATCATGTATATATATATATATAGGTAGGTAGATGACTTGATCCTACATTTATAAGCCTGGTTGGTACATTAAGGGAAATGTATGTGCTCACTCCGCACTTTTTAACCCTTTATCCCTGCCTGTTAGATATATTTTGGATCTAATCATGAAAGTGGGTTCCAGAAAAGCACAGGTTATATTTAAGTTAAGGGATAAACGATCATTTTCTCCCCTTTTCCTCCGGATAACTCTAGGTTCAGGATTCAGGTTAATATATAAAAAGTATAATTGTAAAAAATATTCATTTGCACTAAACTCAACTAAACTGTAACTTAAATGGAGAATGATACCCATACCGGCCTAGTCTGATATGAGCAGTGAGCACCGTATAATTTAAGTAAGCTTGATAGCTCCAACTCTACCAATCACATGCAGAGAGGGAGGGAGAAAGATTTTCTACATAAAAATGGAAATGGTCACAAGGGAATATTAGAGGCGAAAGTGGGAAGTGGGAACCATGTACCTACACAACCATGTACTTTCCCTTTCTCGCTAAATTGAAGGCAACTTAAAGAAATTTGATCTCGCCTCGCCATTCAAACGTAAATTGAGAATGATATGTATGAAGGGAAAAGTGAAAGAAAAAAATGTAGAGCATTTTCATAAGTTAAGATGGGAAAGGGAGAGAGGGGAATGGCAAATGGGAGACCTTTTGTTGAAGATACATAATAAGTTTCCCTGTAATTTAGGGAAAGAAGGGCGAATATTTTATTCATGGGATTGCCATTCCCATTCCCATTGCCCTGTATTGAATTGTTGTAGGGACCTGAACCTGCTGGGATCAATGCTGATTTTATATATATGAGCTACCATCCATTTTAAAAATAATGGGTTGGATTAGTAAATATACTATAGATACTCTCAGCAGAACAGGGCTAAGGATAGATAATTTGCATGACACATTTCCCCCGCCTCTACCTACCTATATCACCACATTCAAAAGGTTGGAAATAGAATGGGATATGGGAAGGGATGTGAAGGAGAAAGGAAGGGAAAGATTATTATCAGCATCAACCTCCAGAAAATGTAAAGTGAAACAATAATAGTAGCAGTTAATGTAGATGAGCCTATATGTATCCGTTTGCTTAAAAGTATATTTGGCTGGGGGCAGTAATCTCCGTCACTTGTACAGATACTTACTATCTGAGCTAAATGTATGGAGAAAGCACCCTACCGACAAATATGGTATGTGTATAAACGCAGAAGTATCCTCTAATACCAGCCAAAGCCAAGCCAGAAGCGCTGATGTATTATCTTGTCATAAAGAATATACGCTGGGGCTGGGACTGGTGAGGAGGAGGAGAGTTGAAAAGCTGTAAGTGAAAGTTTCATGCATGATCATGATGATGATGATGGTACTGATGATGTTAGTTCATTGCTCTTTCTTAGTGGTGTGGGGAAAGGAGCAGAGAAGAGGAATGAGAGTGAACCAAGCACATTGGAATCAACACATGCGAGAAAAAAGAAAACAGAGGAGATAAATACATTAAACAAAATGGGCCGTAATAAATGAATGAATGAATTTAAAGTGGGAATGGAGAATAAAACTTGGGAGGATGTATATAGGGAAAGTGTGTAGTCCTTCATTATGTTAGCCGTGAGATGTATGTGTTTATGTGTGCCATACTTATAGCCACATGTAAGTACGAAGTCTTCCTATATGGGAGATTACATTTCCCATTGGAGTGATTTAATACAATAATGGGCAGACCGGAAATGTTCATGAGTAATATTATTATACGGAGGGAAGTGTCACCTATTTATATGAATGCATGCAGATTGGGCTCACTGGAAGGGACATTATTGTCTCTGTCTTTTTATACGAGGGCCAAGGACCTGCTGCGGAGTGGTATCAGCACCAAGTGACTCGTCTTATTTCTTCTACTGACGATGAGCGAACTTGCTAAAGTTAAAAATTTGTGTAAAGGTGTGAGTTCGAAACCAATATTTCGATTATGCGGATTTCGAAAGCTTATTTTGATAAAAGGTTGGTTGATGGGCGTCGATGTTGATTTAAAGCTATTAACTTAAGTCATGTAACTGACGATATTTCAAAAATTCTGGTTGTATTTGTGCATGGCATTTTTTTGTCCTTAAACTGACCAAAGCATTACAACGTAAAAATTGTTTTACACTATACTACCTTTACTGATGGCCTAAAACATACCAAAGCCGAAAATTTGATCGTCGAAGAAACTGTCTCATGCTATGTAGCAAACCCATTTCAAAAAATGAACCCAGTCTGTCGTCTTTCTGTGACGGCAGAATTGCCACAAGAACATGAAACCCCTTTCACTCCTCTAAAAAGATACTACAGGTAGGTATTTTGCGACTTCTGCCTCTCTCTCCCCTTATAACGTAATATAATATTTATGGAATAAATTGAAACTATATAATGCACACATATACTAACACTGTAGAATATCACCAAAAGTGTATGTGCATTAGTTTAATAAATATACATGCTTTACTATGATCATGATCGTTAACTTTTTGCCGGAAATACATACATTTTCCCCGTCCCTCACTCTCTCTTAAACAAAATAAAGCAGAAAGAATCACACTCCTGCGGCTACGTATTATAAAAAAAAAGTCCAAGTCCGGCCCGCTCAGTGTGGTCCTATCACCATTTTAATACGTAAATACTATTTTAGTTGTTGCTTTCACTCACTCACACTCACACATCCAGCCCAGAAAACGAAACAGCCTTTTCGCATCATCTATGTTAAAGATGACCCCAAGGAATGGAGGGAGAACATTTAAACAGGAAATAAAACTAGAAGGAAAAGTCGCATTGTTTTGTATTCCCTTTTTTAAAGAAGGAAGACAAAAACCGAGAGGCAACCCAAAAAAAACTCACATAAGGCTTATGTTTATTTTCACTTTATACATATGTATGTCATCCCACCACAGAGAGATCCAACTTCATGACACATGGCATTGGAAACTTGAATGAATCAGCATATAGTAGCTTTGGGGCATCACATAATTTCAACTTTTCTCTCAGGTTTTTATTTCCTTCCACTCACACCACACAAAATACACACCTCGTCTAACTTGTTACCATATTGTTGTAATAAAAAATTGTATAACTGCTCCATACATACATTTTCCCAGTCTCCAGTCTCTTCCTCTTCCCTTCACTTTCTCCACAGTATAATCCAATGCATGTACTTTTGACTTAAACATATGTGGTAAAGTGAAAGTAGAAAAATGCTGGGAACTTTTTATAGTTGCCTTACAGATGTAACGACAGAGTCTATCCTCTTACCAAATACAATGCTTGCCTGAAGGTACTTCTGTCACATCCAACAATAAATACATAAGTACCCGGAGAATAGAATAATATCATCATCATCACCACCACCATCATCATCATCATGAACAGCAACAAACATAATGTTACATGTAATGTAATGCGATGCAGGGAGTATACTCGTATGTTCGCCATAGAGCATTTTGGCGGTGGTGGACGCAGAGGAGCGCATAATATTGTGGACATGTATAATGTATGTGGGTGACTGGGTAAAAAGGCTTCCCTTTTAACTTGGTGGGGAAAGTAAGAGAAAGTAAAAGTGGTGAAAGTTTCTTTTTTCATGGCCCTCAAGTGTCCCCGCTTTTCACATTCAAGAAGCCATTGTCGTCAACTAACTTCTTTTCTTTCTCTCTCTCTCCCTCCCTCCCTGTTTCTATTTGTTATTAGGAAAAATGTGGAAGAACTAAGAAACATTCATTCATATATCAAGTGAAGAATAGGTAGAAATGTAGATCCACGTGTGCAACATTGTTGTTGTTTCACTTCTAAAAAAAGGTAGAAGAGAAAGTTACGGTTCTTTTTTATATTTTTATTTCCATCTCATTCTTTATTTCCTGTGAATTTGTTTGTCTTTCTCTTCCTCCTCTTCTCTCTGGTGAAAACTATTTGCTGATAGATTGCTAATGTACAATACAACAGGTTTTTATTCATTTCAGGAAGAGGGAGAGAGGATGATAAAATTATGTCTTCGACAATGAGCGTGAAGGAAGGCAGTACATTGTTGGTAATAAAAAGGGAAAGTGGAATGGCTGCCAATTCGCATTGACATATAGAGGAGGAAATTGTTTTGGGAAATATTTTTATCTAAACAGAACCATTTCAGTTCATATGAACATATCCATACATATCTTTATGGTTGAACCTGGGAGAGCCTTTGACACAACTTGCCTTAGTTCAGTTAAGTTCCACTTCCCCAGGATAAAAAAAGTGCATAAGTCGATAAGTAAACTACCAACTACCTACATACTTCATATATATGGCCTCTCTAAACTGTACTGACAGCAACAATATAATACAAACAACAACAAGCATGGGAAAGGAATATACTACTTACATATAAAATACATTTCGAATTTCTTAAGACATAACTTGGAACATATAAAGTATCTTCTTATGTAACCCAACTTTTAGCGTTTATACTTATGTCTCCGTGTGTGGAGGCCCTTTTGTTTAAATTTTGTTTTCCCCAAATTGAATTCTATACAAGGAAGTGGCTATAAATTTTCAGAGTTTCACTTATGCGTCCTGACATTTCTCCACACGTACACTCCACTCCAGTCCGACGTATCCCTTTCCTTTCATGGCTGCGGTTTCTCTTCCTAGTTTTCACGGGGCTCACAAATATAAGTAGATGGAGGATCCCTTCCTGACTCCTTTCCCCCAAAAACATAAATATATATGTGGATGGTGGTGTGTGCTGAAGGTAGTGGATGGTCTAGGTTCTGTGCGGTTACATAAGCCGGTTTTCTCCTTGTTGATGGGATGATATCGGAGGAATATGGCTATGGCTATGATTATATGACTCTCTTGATTCTGTTTCAGAGGGAGAGAGAGAGTTATCCCAAAATATAAACACTTGAGTTGGGATAGTTGGGAACGACGACGTTGTATTTGGGGGGAAACGTTGTTTAAAATATGTATATGACGACACATAAAGGGCTTTCCATTCATTCCTCTTTGCTATTATTTCAGCAAATGTTTTCCTACATTACTTAATATTATGCGATAAGTCCCTACCACCACCACCACCATCCACCATCCCACTAAAAAAGTAAGTGACTTCTCTGAAGAGGAGAAGGGAAGGGAAGAGTTATTGGGCGTGCCAAAAGACCCTTTTTCCTTCAGAGTAACCCTTTCATTCCCCCTGTCTGGCTGTATATTTTCGGGCGAAGGAGTAAATATCAAAATGAGGGAGAAAAATGGAGACAGCTCAGCAGCTGTGGAGTTTCTTCTCTTTATTTTAGGTTGTTGCCTTTGCGATGTTGTATCGTTAGATGGATGACATTTTATTACATATAGGTTGGTTGTTTTTGCATTTGTTGTACTTTTCGCTGTTGCATCAAAAACCGAAGGAAAGGATGAGAGTATAGAAAAAAAATTATTGGCCCTTCGTCAGTCAGCCAAGTCCCAGCATAAGTAAGGGAAAGGCAAACAGGCAGGGAATGATTGCAAATCAAATTGATTTCCTATTCTGACAAGATGAAAGAAGTTGGTTAAACTGAACCAAGTTTGCGAGGACTTGTCTTCGTACATCTTCCTGTGTTCATTCGGGCTATTTTTTTGCAAGACTTCACTTCAGATTATGTGTAATACAAGACGAGAGAATATTGTTCATATTTGAAAAGAGAGGGGAGGAATGAGGATGTATAAATTGCCATTTTATATTGGATGAATGAGTGAGTGAATGCTCCTTATCAATGCCGGTTTCTATCCACTCGACTCTCTTCAGAGAGCTGTACGTATTTATGTCAGGTATTTTTTGGAGGAGAAAGTAAGCTTGTTTCACATCATCATATCGTATTCCTTATGGTATGGGCCTTGATATAGCTGCGTGTATGCGTCAGTTACTTTTAAGGTCGTTTGATTTCCCTTGTGCGATCTCCTTTCCAAGTATATGGCTACAGTAATTGCACTTGATTCAGGTATTTGTGGGCATATTGAGAGGAAAGAATGTCAAGTACGAGGAGAGGAGATGGACGAGTCGGGGACTAATGCGAAGCTAAATATATTGCATCCCTTCAACATATTGAAATTAGGTATTTGTAGCTTTTCAAATATTCATGATATGCTCGCAATTTCGCATAGGCTCTGTGGAATTTTACTGCAATTGGCTATTCAGTCTACATTCTGTCTACCTCGTCCGCAATATGGCTCATGTATGACAATTATGCGGACTCATCATCAACCATCTCAAGCCTCAAAAATGCTTTGCTGTAGTCATTACATAACCTTGTTAAGAATGACAGAAGCTTAATTTTACTTCAGTACGAAACTAACAAATCCATGTAAAAAGGTTTCTTCATTGTTTCTTCCGCATGACATATGAAATGAAGTACATTAATTTTCTGTATTGTCTTATATAAGTATGTACTTACTTATGACTTGTCTTATTTGACATTCGTTTATTAACTTGCGACCTAGCAAGTTAATCATTTTGTGCGGTAAGTCTGTCTGTCAGTCTGTCTGTCTGTCTGTCCA
>JAQIXQ010000621.1:0-24196 GCA_034700485.1 Pseudosinella alba
TTTCAGCATATTTGATTTAGTATAATTCTACTAATTTAATGACATTTGGGGCGTCATCATTGGGTTACCCTCCTTGTCAGTGGAAAATATAGGAAATAGTTTTATATTCCAGAATTGGAAATGTATCATAAATGCTAATCCTGGTTTGGGATATGTCATAACAAATGTCGGTAGTGTACATCGTCACGCCTCTAATAACCTCCCGTTTTCAATACTTCAAGTCAACGTATGCATCCTAAAATAAAAGCGCAACATGGTAAATATTGAGCACAATTTAGCAAACTGTATCGTCCTATTCTATACTCGAAGAATTGTGAAGACGGAGATATGGAACATGGATGGAAAGATTGAACAAGATGCCTTTTTACTTTCGGTCTATCTCCATAATGCTCCATTTGATGAATTGAGAATTATATAACTAAAGACACTGCTACCACAACTTATCCTCTACATATATTCCAATCCTCGCATGTTTGCTAATTTTTGCGTCTCAAATAATCGTACATTTAGAATCTTTGACTGTGAGATGAGAATGGTGAGATGAAATGATCAAGGAGGACTAGGGCTAAATACATTGCTAATTATATGGCGGCAAAGCAAGTAATGTCTCAGACTGAGTACGTCATGTGCTGTACAAAAAGCAGTTACATATTTAAAAGCCTACTCACGACTTAACTCTCCACGAGTTAAGTCGAATTCTGCAATGTATTTAAGTTGACATACAGAGCAAACCTAAATATAGCCTGGTCTGCTATGGTTGGGATGAAAGCAATTTATTTGCGAATTGCTGCTTCTGGTTGAATGGAAGAGACCATATTATTACTACGTTTACTACAAACCTACACTGTAGGCTACTGTTTCTGGAATACAATGCGTGGAAGAATTCAAGCCGAATTCAGAGTAAAATGAATAGAAATGAGTTTTTCCGCTGCTGTGATGAACGGATAATGCTTTTCTGGAACAACTTCGTATAGACATTTCGAGGGATCCGTCAATTTTTTCCGGTGTTTGATTTATTTTATGCATTTCTGAAAATTGCATTATCATTTTTCTATCAAAATGTAAATACAGCGTGGATCAATTTTTCAGTTATGTAATTTTGTTCTCAATTTTTCAGTTATGTAATTTTGTTCCAGCCTAATTCTAATAGCATTGTCTTAATGGGGGAGCTCTGAGAAGTCTATAAATAGGCTAAAGTCCTATTGGCATACATATAAGTTACTTTTGCTTGGAGGCAATGACAATATTGATACAAAGCATCAAAGGAGAATATACTTTTATGGTGTGTAGATACCCAGCTATTTCTCAAAATTGCATTTAGTATATTCAACTTTAAGACAAATAAGAGCACACTATGACTGATGATTATGATTTGCACTTCTCATTAGCCACTACTGTCCATAGGTATTGATAATGAACTACTTGCAACCTTTTAAATGTAATTGTAATTAAAAATGAAATTAGTTGAGTTTAATTTATCTTGTAGTACATCAATATGTACATGCATGAAGAAGTTATTCCATCTATGTATATAGTAAACAGGCACATATCCAATTTAATTAGTAAACGGAATCAAACTCTAAACTATGCCAAACTGATTTTTCCTGTCGGTACTTACTTCGTTTCGTACCTAGTCACCCCGAGAATAATTATTAATTATCATTTGCATACATCTCAAATCATTTTGCACCCGTAGTTATACTAGTCTATCGACATTATATGAAGATTTATGCTGTTATCTCGACCTGTGTAATTTAATTGGCATGGGCTGTGATTCGAATTCGGAATGCAGATATGCGACGAGATGAGGGTATGGCAATAATCACTCCACATTATAAATCTAAATACATATTCTGCTCGCGTTCACATGTTCCCCCGATAATTCCTCCAATAAATTTTATGTATACGCAGTAGCCGGTTTTCAGTTCTAAACCTAATTACTTGAGAGAGAAAGATGCTATATTCACAAGGAGGTTTTCTCATCAATTTAAATTTACGAAACATCATCCGAATCCAATTCAGTTCCTTACAATTTTTTATGCAAATCGGGGATTAATAATGGTCAGTTTCGTTTTCTTCTATCTCTACCCAAATGTTTTGATAATTAAACTAGATACAAGAAACTGCCCATGTCACTATATCAGATCAGATCCAACTTTATAAAACAAGTCAGTCTTGATTTTTTAACAAAAACTATCTTTGACTGGAAACGACAACGACAAACGTACCCAATGAACTCTACTCAGCTCATCTATTAATATGCCACACCGTTCCCACTTGGCTTTGTTTTGTATTATATCTTTACTAGGAATCCATTGCATAGGAATTCATTACCAGGAATGAAATGATATTAGCAAGATATTGCAAATGGCTTTTGCAATTGTACTCACGACTCAAGTTGATATCGCAGCATGCAGCAGGCTGCCAAATGAATAATCATGAAGAAAGAGTTTATTTATATGGCTGCGTATATTATTATGCTTGTTAGCATCTGAAACATTGATCAAGGTCATCTCCTTTGCTATATGCTGGACCGGTAAGATAATCTACTTGTTATTACACATACAGGCCAACATACATGATCCAATTAAATAGAAAGTTTAGGGAAAACGCAATAAGAAGCACATATGACTCCAGGTGCATAAGTGGTTTGGCTTACCCCAGGCTAGTTTAGCAAATTACCCACCGATTACATTCTGGGTGCAAAAAGTACATACAATGATAATGGAATTAATAATCTTCGTCAAGTTAACGAATCTAATGACCACATCATCACAAACTTACAACAGGAATAATATTTCCATTTTATATTAAGGCTGTTCCATGCAATGCAATGATCCTAATCCTTTCTGAAGGTATTTATGTGTAAATTTTGCCTTTGCCAAGTCCAATAGCATTTTACATTTCTTCCTCCTTATCCGCTGGGATGATATTATGATATGAGATGATCCTCCTCAGAACTCGAAAAACAGGTGTAAAAGTACAAGTTTGACTGACGATGTCGATAAGTTTGAAATCTGAATTGAATTCTTTCTTTCCCTAAATCCTCATTCAATTCAATGTATACAATTCCTTGCATTTCGTTTTATTTCTACCGATTTTATGCTCACTTTACTTTACACACATGCCCAGATTTACTATTTCAAATTTCGGCTGCATCGTTTTTTGAATTGGATTGGATTGAATTGGATTTTCCTGCAACCGAATCAAATCAGTAGCAAAATCGCAAATTCTTGTATGCAAAGTTATATGTGTGGGTCAGGTAGTCCATGTACTATATGTATGTAGGGGTAAGTAGGTACAGCTCGTAGCTTTATCTTAATTAATTCATCAATCACATTTTTTACATTTGAGATTGACGTCAGCAATAACCTATATAAACGGTCGGTAATCTACCTAGAAGAAATACATAATATATAAGCAAAAAATATATAGAGAAGGTACATACTAAACTCACCGGACATTATCGAAAGGAAGATTGCCTCTAATTCTTGTGAATGTTCACTTCAACTTCACTCACTCAAGATGATGTATCATGTTGATGTTGGGCAAGATCTTAGATCCATGATACGATCCAATCCTCCAATTATAAAAAAAAAACATCTATTACTTACGTTATTTTCTTTTTTGCAAAACATGGATTTGAATCTTGGATGGAAGATGTCCGTAGAAAGATCTTAACCTTACCTATCTATGAAAATCTTAACATTCAACTTTTAATGGTCTGGTCAGTTGGCACTGCTCCTGCTTCTGCAGAGATTCTTTTCTATCTTTAGTTTTATTTCCATTGCAAAAAATATTAATGTTCTTGTACAAAAATTATAGTTGTGCTAATTTTTTCCTCGAGTTTTATACAATGTTTCGTTATATTTTCCTGACAAGTGCACCATTGCCAAATGGTATTTGATACATGAGAACGAAGCCAACGAAGATATCTTGATTTTTTTCGTTCTACTCAAAATCAGTTCGTTTGGGAAAATAATGCGTTTGTGCTTTATGTACTAAATATATCGTACGATTAATTGTAACATTAGTCATTTGTAATTTCATTTAGGTAAATTGATAGGTATGTAATAATGGTGCAATGCCCTAATTAATTAACTAACTAGTAATGATAAATATCTTCCGAGAAATTGATTCATAATATTATGAGACAAAGACATCATTAAACTATTTTTGGTAAATAATGTAGTAAAATCGTATTTTCTAGGTATATGATTCATTCATAAAAGTGAAAAATGTGCTTGGCGTCTCGAAGAAAACGGCGGTCATAACACATATGAAAGTACATTCACTCACGTGGAAAATTTTTACTGCAAAATTCTTTGCTAATACGACCCGACATGACCATAATCTCAAACTACGATGTTTATTGTCATTTAATTCCTAATGGTAGATAATTAAAAAATAAAATTCCACAGCCATTAGGCTCCCGTAGTGCCTTCACCCTGCTCATGCCATAACAAAGTTAGCCATGGCTTGGAAGAAAAAATGCCACGCAAAAGGGTTATTTATGTCTGGCCAAATTTGGATACTGATGCGACTGATGGTGGCGGTCTTGTTGATGATGATGATGATTATGACGCACGAAAAACGAGACTATCAATTCAGCCACTGCATCCAAATCGTAGAGACCGATTCAGATAAACGAAACATCATGAAGAAATACATAATAATAATAGTACATGGCAGCGATTGCGATTGCTTGGCCTTGCTTATAGCTCATGATAAGTAGGTAGATAAGAGAGCGAGGAGGGTAGATAACGCAGGAATGCAGAAACTACATAATAGGTTATGGATGGAATAAATCGGGATCTTCACTTTGTATTATTATTAGTGTGGCAAACCTTTCTCCCTCCTTGTTCTTCAAGTTTAGCTAATTTGTATTATTATAACAAAAACTTGAGGGTGATGGAAATGGAAATGGAAAAGACCATTTGATAGCATTAGGTGAATTATATCTAATAATATTTTTGCTATGTACAGCATGTTCCATCCTTGTCATGTCATATTTTTGCATCCTGATACGCAAGTGTAGTAGTAAATTGATCGTCATGCCATGTCTTAGCTGCCATACATACCACTTCCTTTGATCATCCACATGAAACAAATGGAGAGAGACACCTCCAGAATACCGAATGTTCCACGTGTCAGTATTCGCTCACCGAAAAAATGCTCTTTCTACGACTGCACACTATGTTATATCCCATCATTATTATCAAAATCCATTTGCAAATTTTTTTTCATGCACATGCTTAGAATAAAACAAAAGGTAGTTGTGTAATATAATGAGTTAATGAGTTTGACTCGGACTGGTGTAGAGTATTTATTTTTAGTTTTTCATACATCCTCCCATTCCACAACATATTCCATCCCGTAAAACGTGTGGCATGCAACAACATGATGTATGCAACTCGCCAGGCTAACGAAAGAAAAAAAGTACACTCACTCCGACAAATTCAAGATGAATGAAATGAAACAAAGTTTACCACATCGTAATGCCTAAACCTTGTTGGTAAACAAACACATTCTACGATCCGATTCTGCCTCAAATATAAATATACTGACTCTAAAAGCTCAAAAGACTGTTTTTTTACCCATGCTCTCATTATTACACATCTTCATCGTTCAACTCCACAAGTGTGCAAAAATATTATTGCTATATGGGCTATGCCGAATTAGGAATGGTGGATGCCGCAACAAACCTTGGCTTTGCTCATACCAAACTTCTTGATACAACCATTACCGTTGCAGGGCTACTACTACAATTATTGCAATACAAACACGAGGCTTATTTCCTTCCTTTCCTACATATAAATGCTTTTACTTTCTTCTGGTTAATTTTGTTACTTTTTTCTGCGAATAAAAAAATAAACACATGCCGGACTACATCCTGTTTTAGCCATCTTAGTAATTTACCAGTTTTATATATTTTTCATGTCGAGGTACATAGTTCTTTTCTATCGCTAGATCTCGCAATCGCCTTCCAGCAATTTATTTTAGGTCATCTCATCATTTTAGTAAAATATTTTTACTAACAATTTTATGCTGCCAAAGCCTTTGATGATTCTACATTTCAATTGAGTTTGACTCTGACTAATAGAAAGTACCTAGCTATTATCATTTCTCAGGTGAATACATGTTCGTAGGTACCTTTGCGATTCTTTCCAGTTTACTACGTGTTACTTTCAGAATTTATCCAGATCCAGGTGTGCTTGGCTCAAACAAAATGAGTTTCTCCCAGAGACTAACACCAACGCACCAACAAGGGAGAGATTATGAAATATATAATGAATTCATATATGGAGCATTACAAAAGAATATGGGCTTCGTAAAATATTCTGTTTTACTAAACAATTCTATAAACGCTGAATTCGCCGGCTTGAGCCCATGGAAGTTGCTGGTTGTATGTTATGTATCCATCAATTATATAATAACGTCCTTTCTTCATATTACCCTTTCAATTCCAGGGCTTTGTTACTTTTTCTATTCAGAAGAGGCATATATAGTGATTATAATATACGTATACTCCAATCCAATCCAGCCTCTATAATGGCTTCATTTTCAGTCCAGCGAAGTCCTAATCGCTTAATACATTCCGGTGTTAATAATGTGAGCAATTGGCACGCACTACCGGAACAGCCCTTCTTGTTGTCCGGAAGCTGAAGGTGATTCATAAATCCTACCTGGCACTTGGCAGTTTATATATATTGGGAAGAAATGTTCATAAAAAACGTAATGCAAATGAGTTTGCAAAGTTACTATCGAAGAATAAATATCTATATAAAGTAGTCATTTATCGCATTCATGATACATATATATACCTTAATCTGTGTTTATTATTATTTCTTTCTTATTTCAAAATGACTGATGAAGGTAGACTTTTTCTTTTGATATCCGCTAGCAGAAATATATGTCCCTATTGCATATTACCCATTCACTTATATTTTCGTTTACTATGCACTATATATTGGTGCAACTTTAGTCGCTCATGTAGGATCAAGGTTGAGAGAATACACAACGCATCGCATAAATAACTAGAGTGGAATTGATTCAAGTGCATTACATTTATCCGGAAGATAAAATTAAGTTTCTGGACTGCTTCGGTGATTTTCATTATGACTTCCTTTTACCAAAAAGATGGCATTACCTGACCTATACAATTTCAATCTACACAAAACGTCATAAAATTTCTATTCAACTTGCAAGTCTGTCTGAGTTTACATTGTTGGCTTTCACCTTCCAACATCATTGATCATTTGGAAACTATTAAAAAAAGGCAAATAAATATACAAATTGTAGTTACAATTTTTGTACAGCCTTAAATCGGGTAAAGTAACCCAGTTTTTAAAACTATTATCAACTGGGATTTTCCCACGCGCGCACGTGCCAAGAAACGATGCATTTTTGTTAGTCTCATAAAAACAAATCTAGCCCATTCTATTTTTTTCTTTTCGCTGATGACTGAAGTATTTTTTGACAATGCAGTATTTGTTGACTAGAGCATAATTTCGGTATCGGTGATTCAACCAATTGCCCTACAATCAGAATATACGGAAGTCTAGGAAGAAAGGAAATATTTTGTTACAAACCCTTGAACTATTTTTTTTTTCGAATTGCCGGATAAGTATTAAATTGGTGACATTGATATTGATATACTCGAATTCATGGTATAAAATCGTCTAAATTATCTCCGATGAACAATTTATGTTTTCAACGAATTCTGCTAATTTAATTTAAATTACGCATGTCATAGAACATGACAAAATAACCTATGCGAACGTATACTTGGTTAAAACCAAACTAACCAATGGGCAATTTGCTCCCAAGTTATTGAAATGATTATGATAATTCTCAATCATTTGTTAACTGTTTTGACTTTGTTAATTATCTAGGAATAATGCCCGGATTGGAATAGAGGAAATATATGTTGTCGGTTTAACAACTATCGTTTAACTCGAAGTTGGGAATAACACGGAAGAAGAAGAAGTGAAAATCAAAACATCATATGCAGTGCGAGTGCAGTTGATATGATTAGTTTTGATTGGTTAATCTTATTTATCACAATGTTGCGCCATTACATCAATACTTATACTGATAAGCACAAAAATACAATAAATGTTGATAACTAATTCCAATCATTTCATATTTAACTTTTACCCATTTATATCTCATCTTTCTCCATGAAATGTTTTCAGGGAAAAAAGACAAGCATGGCATATGACAAATGCGAAGAAATCTCGAGCAACCACACAAGCAATAAAAACTCTAGACAGTTCATCATCATAAAATTTTCGCAGTAATTAAGTGCTATAGTTGCTGGCTGAAGTTGGGTTCCTTATTAAAAACTATAATTGAATTGACTTACGCATACACATGAGAACTTCTGCCAGTACCTACCTACCTAGTGTACATTTTACTTGATTTGGCAAGGTCAAATTTTCCTACTTGGCATATAAGGCTCTTGCCTGGACTGTGAATATTTACAAGGTGATCGAGCATTAGGTAAAAAAGCTTATTCGAAGGTCAGGCACATCCATCTAAAATCACCTAAATTGTTCATGTCATAGTCATCATAAGTCATATTCAAACGCAGTAACGTTATGGATAAAATATTGGGAAGGGCATGATTTCTTCATAAAATTGCCCCCTGAAAATTTAATGAGACACGTGAACAGAATTTGGCAAGGATATGATATCAATTCATATTTGGACGTTCCAAAGGAGGAACTAAATTATGTCAGACTTCCTCAATTTGATTAGTTCCCGGATTAGGTATATTAAATTGACTGGTCACTATAAATGTGGCTAATCGGCAAAATACACAATTTTCTTATACATGTCAAGTCGACCATCACCCTTGAAATGTCTGCAACCACAAACTAACGATAAGAGAAGAGATGTATGACAGGGATATATGGAGCTTTAAGCTTCACTTACAAAAATTGGGAAAATGCTAATATTCTCATTAAAGTAGTGTCCTCCAAAACATAATTTAGAAATGGAACCCGGTAGTAGCCATTAAACGATATTAAATGTCAAATTACACACTTAGGAAGATAATCCACAGGAGTAACGGAAGAAACATGAGCGTAATTCGTTCACAGCCTATCTGTTGCATTCAAGTCTAGAATAAATATGGTGGATGTCCAATTTACAAAAGAAAGAATGTTTAAAAGAATGTAATTTTGGGTTGGACACAAGTGGTGAAATGACAACATTGAATTGACTTGAATAGAGACAGTTTTTATCGATTTTTTTTCAGTACGAGTAATTTTTATTCACGCTCAACAATAATCATATATGTAATTTATATAGATAGATATATAGTGCTCCACTTTATGCTGCGGTGTATAATTTTCGATTTTTTTTTGTTCCATTTAGTCAAAATTGAGTAAATATTTGATTAGAGGTGGGGGGAGAGGTAGTTTATTAATATTTTTGGCAGGTGCACGATTTAACTGTTTGTAGATGACCACCCGACATTGTTGCGAGAGTGTCCTTGGACTCGAATAGAACTCCTTGAGGGTACAACAAAGACTTGTCCTTACGGGGACGATGGCGGATTGCGTGTAGAGCACCTTCAAGCAGTTGTACAGATCCCTGGAAGAAAGAAAATAAAATAGTTTCAAATGGGAAATGGTAATGGGATGGGATTATGCAAGGCAAATTCCTAAGTAAGCTGTTTAAAGAGATTGGACTGGGAAATAGAAGAACAAATCTCATTAAAATTGACACACTTCCGTTTTCTTTTACTCAAGGAAAATTTCAAATACTTCCACAAATTATCTGGCTGAATCTTTCTATTATTCATTACCGAAGTTCACACAAAAAAATGGTTGCTGCTTAGAACTCTACCATGAAATAAAATTTATCATTTTCCCAAATTACAAACCAAGTTGGTTTAACCAGCTTCAACGATGATGATCTGATCATCAATGATAATTGATCACCCCTTTCATCTACTAAATTACTGCCATGCTCTGATAAGAAGAACGAATGGACTCTCCAAATTATACTTACTTATGATCCATACACATGGCGTAGAGTCGAATTATTTTAGCGAATCGTTTTTCCGGGTCAAGTAGTAAATGCTCCTTCCGACATAACCATTGAATATAGTAATAGAGAACCTGTAAAAGAGTAAGGCAAACATCAGAGATGATTATTATCGGTAATTACTTTAGTTCTAAGGATAATTTACTTTTGCATTTAGGAGCCACTAAGATAAGATGTAACATTTATTAGTTTATTCTCTATCTCTCTTTCTAGCTAAATGTGACTTACTTTATTAGAAGGTTTTTTCAAAAAGAAAGATGATTGACTATGACAGATCATTGGTTCGTTCATACAAATATTAACGTTGGGATCCGCTCCGAACTGGATCAGTGTGAGGGAGAGGTCATAAATGTAATCCAAGTCACCGGGATTCCTTGCACTGAGAACGAGTTCCAAGAGCGAAAGAAGAATATGTTGCGTTCGAGAGGAAAATTTCACATTTGGTTCTAGATCGTGTCTTAATAAAACTTCTAGGAGTTGACGGATGAATGCTGGAAATGAGATATAAGAAAACAGAAATCATTTATAATCATAATTATAGACCGGACCAGATCCTGGAGTATAACTTTCTCCGGGATAATCAAATAATATCATATCATGAATGTAGTCAAATATGGCATACAAAAGCTTGAGTCCTTTTCGTCTGACTGCGTGAGTCCCATATAGCCTATAATGACCAAAGTAAAATATATCCTCCATTTATTCTCTGCAGGGAGTAACTTAATTCGTGTGTAATTTCCAATACTAAAGTCATAATTACGAAAGCTTCACTGACCTCCAGCAACAAACATCAGAACATGAAGGGGAGTTAAATTAGTCCTTGAAGAGCAATTTGGATTGGCTCCATGCTTCAGAAGTATTCGGACACAATTTAAATAAAAAACCTGAAAGAATAAATAAGTTTGTAATTTCATTTTGCTCGCATTCAGGATCAGGGTATATTAGAAGTTATTTTTAAAAGAGAAAGTCGAAAGATGAAATGGAACATACTTTCATATTGTGAGTAAAGTTGAATAAGAGATCTTTATTTATTAATGGGACGAGACAAACCATCAGAGGAACACTACCATCCCTCCCGTTTAAGTTCGGATCCCCTGTAATAGTTAATTTAAAATAGACATTAAGGACACCTCTCAAGAATTTACCTATTTGAATAAACAATGAATTATTTTCAATTTAATATGTTTAGGGAAAATTAACTTACCACCTTCCTGAAGTAACATGGACAGTAGCTCATAACGAAATTCGAAGTCACGAACCTATTTAAGGGAAAGAGAATGTGTTTGGAAGTCTAGAATTATTTCAGCTAAAATGACATCTTATGCTGGAGTTGGAATCATATGAGGTCCACTTACATGTCTTAACACACAAGCCAAAGCAGAGTTTCCGGGTTGGTTAATGCTTGGTTTCCCACCTTGCTGCAACACATATCTAACAATGTGGAGCATGTCCCACTTTGACCAAGGAATGTAGTCTTGTTCAAGTCCAAAACGAGCTTCTTCTAAAGCGTATCTAAAAGTCCATAATTTAATTTTCAGAAATGTTCGCTCCTTAATTACGAATCCAGATACAGTGCCGGTGGACTAAGCGTAAGATTTTTTTTTTTAACTTACCTAACAATTAAAGCATGTAAAGGTGTATTGCCTAAGGAATCGGCTTCATTAATTAAATCTCTCAGTCCGTGCTCAAGAAGAAGCTTGGTGGCTGCGAGGGCATCCTCTGCAGACTTTTTCCCCAAAAGAAATAGTACATGTAAACAAGTCATTTGTTGGGTTGCAGTTCTCACTGTAGCGATTGCACCGGCTTGCAGTAATTTCTCAACAAATTTTACGTCATGAAGAACAGTCTAAACAATCAAAACATAATTAGATATAATTAGTATAATAAATCAAACCCAAATTGAAAAATAGATGCATTTTCAAAGCTCATTGTACTTACATAATGAATTGGATAATATTCGTCGTAGCATTGGTTAATTTCGTCAGCCCTTTCTCCGATAAGAAACTGTACACATTGCCAAGCTCCTAGAAATGTGCAAATAAAAGTTATTAAAGATTTTTACACTCCCTTCAATAATATAAGTCCATAATCGGCCCAAGGGTAATTATTTTATCCAAATACCATCATTACCTCTTTCACAGGCCAAATGAAGAAGTGGTCTTTTCCTTTGCCACGGCATCCAGGTCTCATCCCCTCTCTGTATTAGCATATCTAAAATGTCTGGTTGATCCCCATCAATGGCATAATGAACAGCATTTTGTAATTTGTCCGAAGTGCGGTCTAACGAGGGCGTGATATCATCAACAGGACCTTGCAACAATTAATAAAAGAGAAAGTTAGGAAAATAAATTCAGCAAAATGAATTTCATTTCCTTCAATTGAAACTGCGATTCGATGGGAATTGAAATTGACTTACGAATTTTCGATCGTTCTTCGCAGTTGACATTATGAATCCCCGCGGGCCAGCACATCCTCCCTTCTAAATCTACTCTTGCTCCATTCTTCAACAACATATCGACAATGTCCTCGAAGCCCCTTAGGCAAGCGATATGCAGGGGGAGGGAGCATGCCCCTCGGTTAATGTCTAAACTATGACTCCGATTCAAGATCCATTTCACCATCTCCACATTGTTCACGCCTACACATTTCTGCAGAACGTTGTATCCCGAGGAGTCGTACACTGCCAGAATGTTCTCGTTCTAAAAGTGACAAAAATTATTTTAGTTGAGTGAATTTGCTTGAATATCTCCTTAACATTGATACAACATGGCAATACTGGATTATTCATGCAACTTTTTATTTACCTTCGGGATTTTGATCAACAACCCCTCAATTTTCTGAACGTTCACCCTCGGATTGGCTTTCAGTACATCGAACAACTCATAGATCTGCTCCCTGGTCATTTCAGAGACCTTCTGATTACTTGAATGGATATTTATCAGCCCTCCAGGGGACTGGAGGACATGGCTTAGCGAGCCACCCATCTCAACAACTTTCACCTCTTCTCTCAAATTTCACAGAAAAAACAGAAACCAAATAATATCCACTACCCCTGTACCTTTCCCCAGTCGTATCCCCTTTTAAGTTACATTAAAATTTATGGTTTAACTATATTTGCGAAGAAAATATTGAGATGATGCTACTACTGCTGGGTTACGGACTTCCATCATACTATTCATCATCATCACCAACCTATTCTTACTACAGGAGAATAAACTAAAACTTTCACTCGCTTTCACCTTCGCCTTCAATCCGTCGAAACTACGACGTCTCAAAATATTTATTTCTTAATTTCCGCCATCCACCATTACATTAGATCCTCTCGAAGCGCGTCACTGTCGGGATTGCAATTTCGTCATTCTGGAAACAAAATGCATTGCAGTCAACTCCGTCCTATAAAAATTCATATCAGTCATATAAAATATAGCAGTTTGCTACAACATAAAATCGTGAAAATTCACAGCGTAAATTGCGACAATTGGAAACCTGTGTAGCACAACAGATTCGATTGGTTGGGTTATCAATAGTTCCAAGCATTTGTACTTTAATTACACAATTCCTTGCTGGTGGAGACCAATCATCGTCATAATACATAAAATACACTTAATGTGCGACTAGATTTCGTCAACTTCAACAACAACCCTTAAACAAAATGAAGGAGAACAAAGACTGCTTGGAGAATAATACTTCTGGAACTTATCTTGAAGGGAAAACAAATATGCGTACAATTCTAACCTTATCGTTGGCCATACATACGCAAATTCAACAACTCAATTGCATTATTGCGTCCACTACGGTAAACTGCGTCACATACTTCCAGCGCTTGAATCTTTCATAAAATAATGGCATGACGTGATCAAGCTTTATTGTACTATTTATTTTACATCATATCATAACAATCAAAATGGTGATGCTGATAAAGATGCCATTACATGTAATTGCTCCAGTAAAAGAATTTATTTTCATTCGTCATTATCGGAGAACTATTTAGGCAGTTAATTTTAGTGAGTGTTTCATTCTCATTTCACTTCATCTTTCACTTTACATTTTTTACATACATATCATCTTTATCTTTCCTTCACTCTTAATCGACTCATACTACTGCAGCCCATGATTGATCTCTGTTCTCTCTTTATCCACTCCAGACTAGCCTTAAAAAGGTTATGCTCACACATGAAAGCATATTAAAAGATCTCACGAGTCAAGTCATGGCTGAGACAAAGATAATGTAGCACTCTCTGACTTGCTTTAATTTACAGAGTTTAATGCGTTGCTTGATGGTGACATAATGCATGGCCTAATTAGGCGAGTTAAACTCGAGGAAACTGTAACACAAACGTTAGTTTCGTTTACTTAACATTACGATTATGAATATTATCAATTGCGTGGTATGGAGTGGGATAGTTTAAAATCAAGAGAAAAGATGAACATACGAGAGCGACGAAGAAACGAACATAGATTATTTTTATAATTGTTTGCATGGACGATTAAAGCAAATATTTATATGAATGTTGTTATTTGCCATTATTGCTCTCTGAGATCCCCATGAAATTGATTTGAGGATTTAACATGCATTATTTTATTTTGGTCTTTTTTCCCTCAGAGTAAAATAAGCACATCACACACGAAAATAAAGATTACAGTTTTATTTCAATAATTTTATTTTCTATTATTTTCTCATGCAGTAAAGTAATGGGACATGATGACGATATATCAGATCAGCGAAAAGGATGGATGGATGGATGTTGTTTTGTCTATGCAATAAAGTTCCAAGGGATACCATAAAATATCCAGAGAGAAGAGACACTTGTCTCCTTTCTTCTCTCCTCTCGTTTTTTATACATGTGTATTAATGCAAATGTGTGTTTGTGTTGTGATGATGTTGATGATGATGATCATGATATGGATGGAGAGAGAGAAAATATGTTTAGTTGAGAAGAATAGAGTAGGAGTAGAGAATGCAATCATGTTCCCCTTCTTCCATTTCTAACAGCTGAGCAGATATAACAGAAAGAAGGAGAGAAATATAATATGGCATGATCAACATTATATCAGAGAACATATACAGCATATAGCCAGCGATATGAAAGGGTTGGAAAATAGTAGAGACCCAAAATACTCAAGACTGGCATATATAGCATATCTCTTTATATAATGTTGGGAAATCTGTTTCTATGTCCTGTCACTTAATCGACATCGACAGAGTAGAGTTGCTAGTTTCCGCAAAGATAAGTTTGAAATTCATAAAAAAATGAAATGAATGCAAATACGATTTTGCAGATTTTAAAAATTATTTCGCACTTTGCCCCGTATTACTAAAATCAGCCTCATAAATCAGCTAAAATATGCACAAATGTAGTTTATTTTCGTTTGTAAATGTTTCCTATGAAATTTTTCGGTAAAAGTTGAATTAGGGTTATAATTTGAAAGGGGATGAATTGTAAAAATGGCCTGCAAATAATGTTGGCCTTTGAAAATGAAAGTTTCCCAGTTTTCGAAATGTTCATATATATCTAACCGTCTCTTTATATGTTTAAATTCAAAGTTGGGGTGAACTCTTCCCCGAAACGGAAGCAAAGTGTGCTTGGCAAACCAGATTAAAACCAGATTTTCTAACAAATCGAAGAACATAAATGTAAAATTTCAATATAATCGAGGGCGAACTACATAGTCCGGTTCCCTTCTTAGGAATGGGCCTTTTACTAGTAAAATCGACTATATATAAAAACTATAGTTTTATTTGTATAACTACTTACATACAGTAGAGAGTATAAAATAAAGTGTATATTGGTTTGGTTCATATATTTAGTAGATCCGACCGATCATATCAGATCACATTTACATATTTACTTACTATATGAAGCAATATCAACATTGTTCAATACATAGGCAGAACCATAAAGTTCACCAAGTACATTACCTTTATCCATTCGCATACTTTTCCATCTAGATCCAGTAGCATAATATTTCATTTATGGATTTGCTTCCACAAATTCGTGCATACAACATTTAACTTGAGTACAAAGGAGAATTCCCCTAAATGTGTTCTGTACTTTTTGCCCATGTTGTTCTGTATTACACTTATATGTATAATTGTGATTGCCAGAAAGAGTTGCACTGACTGACTACATCTCGTCTGGTCTGCAGAAACTACGCATGAATTTTATTTTATCATTTGCAATATGCCAAAAAGTATATCGCCGTTCGTATTCCTGCTCCTACTCACATCAGCCATCTATATAGGCTTGTATTGGAATTAAATACTTGTTATCATTGTCATCATCAGTAGCCTTGCCAGCTTCCTTTAGCAGAAAAGTTGACGACGAAGCTCAAAATCGTGTGGGGGCGAACGCTTAAAATTAAATTGCATTACATGAAATTCATGGAGTATGCCAATTCGCAATTTGAATAAACAATTGCAATTCCAGAAGAGTATGCAGACAAGAAAAAATAGTTTGAGGAGAATCCCATTGTTGTTTGGGGTTCATTTTCTCCTCGGAGTGGATAATGAAATGAAAACAAATTTCTAAATGAAAATAATCTATTAAAATGATAACCAAATAATCGGTATTCTTAAGTCGGATTAAATATGATATCGATATGACGTAAGTGATTTTGAAGGATAGACTAACAAACTGAGAATTGGGATGCTCGAATGTCTTAAAAATCATGAAGCTTTTTATTTTAGCAAATTCTTGAATATGGCTTATGGGCCATGGGTATGTATGTCTTGTGGTGACCGCTAAATAATGATAATTTATTAATATCATTCCTGGAACATTATTCCATACGGCTTGATTTTAAAAAGGCAATAATAAACGACATCATGAAACCAGTTTATAAAATTTACAAGGAGAAAAATAGTTTGGCTGTGGCCAAGCTGTCTAGTGATCAAACAACCTAATACCTAATCTGATTTGAAGTGTCATTTCCAGCAACGTTCAAGAAACTTCTCATCGGTTCCAGTTTTTGGCTCAGATATATACATACTTACATAATTGTCATTCATCCCTGTTGTTGTTGTCGACTTTTCCTCCATTATAATAATTCATACCTACTTATATGGAAGGAGATCTTCTCATCTCATTTAGTTTCATTATCAGAGGCAGAACCAATTTAGGTATCTACTACCCATTTTAAGAGAAAATATTTTCAGGGAATGGTAAATGGAATGAAATGCATATTCAGTAGGAGATAGTAAATATCATTGGCATTATATCAACTTCACAAAAATTATATTCATAGACGCAGATCAAAATAGTTATGTATTGACTCATTCAAGTGAAGAAGCATTAATTGCGAAAAATAACAAACCAAAACCATACCCAGCGAAACGGGGAGGAACCTGCTTCAGAACTTTCTCCGGTTGAGCCGAAATGTTTTTAAAACGTTTTCTAAGTCCTACATTTAACAAAATGCTTTTTGATATGATAAATTTACTTTGTTCTGTATTTTCTCCCATTTAATTCTGTTAGCTTCCATATCTAATTTAATTCACAAAAAACATAACTCCATCACTCCAAAGTCCATCCCCAGTTCTTGGAAGAAAGTCATAATTTTTGCCATTAAACTGACGGAGCTGGATCATGCACATTTAAACAAAGGAGTCTTCATGGTCTTGTGATCGCAAAAAAAATAATTCATATCACACCACCATAAAAAAATAAGTACCTAACTTTATAACTGTATCTACAATATCACCCAGAGGGATTAACCCCTTTTTTTGACGGATCACAACTCTGAAATGGATGAGCAAAAATTCATGAAATAAATTACATCCGATAGACAAAGAAAAGGGCTTCCAAATGCAGGTTTGGTCTAAGTAAGCGCTATTTGGACCCTGCATTGATTTACGCCTTGCCAAAGTAGTGGTGGTCGTGCGTTGCTATATCGTTGCTATATAAATCAGACAAATGTCACCAACCACCACTACTTTGGCAAGGTATAACTCATTGCAGGGTTCGAATAAGGCTTAGACCAAACCTGCATTTGAAAGCCCTTTTCTTCGTCTATCAGATGTAGCTTACTTTGAACTTTAACATACATTAGTTGCAGAATTATGAATCTTCGAATAAAAAGAGGTTAATTCCTCTGAGTCATCCTGTACATTAAGCAAAATAATCAAATCATGTAATGTCTTGTAGGAGAACATTCGATTTTAACAAATGTTTTAAGGTACAAGTTTCGCTCTCATTACACTGGTCAACCAAATCATGCATCATTAACTTAAGTACAAAAAGTAATAAAATCTTAAATAATATTACGACATTTTCAAAGCCATGCAAAAACAGATAATAAAATGCTTACACTCTTCAATCTCAAAACAATTTACATTTGGAAGCATATTTTCATTTATGCTTTGTCTTCACTTTTCCCAACTTTGTTCTCATGAAAATAGTTCATATCAAATCACATTCTGCTTTTTACATGTCTCCATATTACTTACTAAAGCCTGCCTCTCTGCATCTGCCAGGGATATCCTGACTTTGATATAAAATGTATCTGATTGTACGCTTCCTCCTGTCCTGGATATTAGATACATATAAATTATATCCAAACTTTTTTACTTTGTACTGAACTGAACCCAAAACTTACTCCTGAGTCTCCTCATCCTGTGTTCCAACTACATACACGAACAAGTATCATAATCATATCATTCGTATCAGTATCTATGAGTTCTGTCTGGCTCTTCTCTCGGCTCAAATACATTATCGGGCTCCTATTTTATAATACCTAAATATAGAGTCTTACCCATTTTAAGAGTTTTTTAAACTCACCGCTACATAAAAAGTAACAAGAGCAGAGCAGAACAAAAGTAATTTTTGTAGAGAGAGGAGAGAAGAAAGTTGAAGAAAATAAATTATATTAATTAATGTAACTGATTGTGTTATCCTTGTTGTAAATTATTTGTCGAATTAATTTATAATTTATATTATTATATAATTTGTTATGCATGTAAATTGTTATCCTCATTGAGAACAATAAGTAGGAATAAGTGTCTTAAAAAACTCCAGAAATTCTCCATCAACTGCAGTCACTTTGATACAGTCAGACAGAATTTTTTGTCTTAAAAGAATAATTATGCTGGGAATAAAATGACAACAACATAAGTTAAGATAGCTCGTCACACTGATAGCAAATAAGCTATTTGCAATTTTGCAACTTGATCATTTCCAATATTTTCCATTTTAATGGGATTTTTCCCCATTGTTTTGTACACTAATGTGAATATTAAAAATAGAGAGGAGGACGAGGTTGGGCTTTATCGAGGATTTTAAGTTCCTTCTGTGATTTACGTTTTTTAATACATGGGTTAATGGATTGAAATTACGTGTTGTATCAATTATTTTGAGAGAAGTCAATTTTTCAGTCTTAAATGACAAGCTTTTATGTACCCCTGGGTAAAATAAATTAGGTTCGATCTTTGTGAATCACCATTAGCCTTACATCAGGTTTCTGCAATAAACTTTTCCTTTTTATGCTAAACCTTAGTTGAAGAACAAAACTATCCTATATTACTACAGGGAAAAATTGACTACCTATCCATTCATATGAGAAAACCGAATCGTCCTAATTGCTAGTATAACAGCGAAAGAAAACCAATCTATGCACATTAAAAAACACAATAAAACTTGAAAAATGACTTAAATTATATTAGCCATGCTAAGAAAGCTTGTTCACTAGCTATTATACAATATAGGTATGTCTACAAGTGTCGGTGATATTTAAGAAGTGAAAACGAAACAGTCGATGACTATTCCACATAGTCTGTAATAATAAATATTTTCAAAGGAAATCATATTTAGGTAGCTTTAATAATTTATAACCGCAATTTGCCCATATAAATCAAAGATAATTTGTGAGAAATATTGATAACAGTAACTTGTGGAACTATTAGCTAAAAATAATCTCACTTAAGATGAGTGACATAAGTAGTAGCAGTGATACTAGTACCGCTTCGCAAATCAACACCACAAATGGATCTTCTAAGACCACCCCAAGTAAGTAAATCGGGAGAGACAAGAGAGAAATGTCACACACACACACAACCCTTTCATTTCTAAACACTTTGGTTTTGAAACATTTGTCTACAGATAAAAATAAATTGCTGTTAAATTTTGAGCCTCCAAACTTTCCATCCTTAGCAGATGGAGAAGTGTCAGCGGGGGGCGGAGATGTCGTGGATGGCGGGGGCGGAAGCAGTGTCGGCCAATCCGGAGCGGGTGCCCTAGTTATAGAAAAGCCTGTGAAATCATCCTCAGTATCTGAAAACAGAATTCCACCTAGCGCAAGTAGTAATAGGATTGCCTTCCAGACCTCAACTATGAGACCTAATCTCATGCTCAGTGATGGTGCGATTGGAAGGCTCCCCACTTCAGCTTCAACTAGTCAAATGTATGCAAAAAAGATATTGCATAGAAATTATTTTATTTGTCCTCTGTGATGGTACTTATTTTGGCGAAATATTAAGGAAATAATGATCTAATTATGTTTTGCAGTGATAAATTCCGAGTCGACTCTGGCCTTCAAGGCACCTCTGGCAAGCTAAAGATCTCCCCAGAGTTGACATTTGATTTCACTGCTGAAGATCTAGAGGATTTGGGGGAGATCGGGAGAGGGGCTTATGGCACTGTGCAGAAAATGCTTCATATTAAGTCGCAGACGCTTATTGCTGTGAAAGTAAGGTTTCCTCTCATAGTGAAACATTCGATAAATATTTGCTGCAGTTGTTCGGGCATTTGTGTTAAAGTAATCCTTTCAATGCTAATTTAATTTGCTATATTATTGCCGTATTTTAGAGAATCCGTTGCACCGTCGATGAAAGAGAACAAAAGAAACTAATGATGGATTTAGAGGTAAAGGTAAAAGATAATGGGTTGACTTTTTAAATCCGAGCTGACAATAAAGAACTGAAGTAAAATTAATTGATTGATTTTTATTTTGGCGCAGGTGGTTATGAAATCAAATTCCTGCCCGTTCATTGTCAAGTTCTTTGGGGCAATATTTAAGGAAGGGGACTGCTGGATTTGCATGGAGTTGATGGATGCGAGTTTAGATAAATTTTATAAATACGTGTATCGTAGGATGAATCAAAGGATGCCTGAAAATATTATTGGGAAAATTGCGTTAGCAGTAAGTAAACCGAACCTATGAACTTAACTACGAATAGCAAACATGAAATATAGATCGATCCAACAATGAATGTGACAATAATTATATTATTTTTTAACAGACTGTCCAAGCTCTTAGCTACTTAAAGGATCAGCTTAAGATCATTCATCGTGATGTGAAACCGTCAAACATCTTGTTGGATCGGGAAGGAAATATAAAACTATGTGATTTTGGAATTTCTGGACAACTCGTGGATTCAATTGCCCAATCTAGGGATGCAGGATGCCGACCTTACATGGCTGTACGTATTGGTCACTGAATTTCAAGGATCATTATCGTCATTCGTCGCCAATAATGATATCGAGAATTTCAAGCAAAATAATAATTATTGAATATTGAACTATTTTCTTTCATGCAGCCGGAACGAATTGACCCCAACACATCCAAAGGCTATGATATCAGGTCGGACGTCTGGTCACTGGGCATAACCTTGTACGAAATTTCGACGGGGAGGTTCCCATACCCGAAGTGGAATTCCATTTTCGAGCAACTCTGCCAAGTTGTCCAAGGTGATCCGCCCCAACTCTCACCTTCCATGAGTGGATGCACATTCTCTAATGAATTTATCGCCTTTGTCAATACTTGGTACTTAATTTCAAATTACTATTTTTAAACAAAACAAAATATCCTCCATTCATCTTCATGTAATTCGAAACATCATTCCTAACCATTTCTTCTCTGTTTTCCATTTCAGTTTGATAAAGGACCACCTACAACGTCCAAAATACACTCGACTCCTTCAACATCCATTCCTGATCCGATCGGCAAATGAGGTGGTAGAGGTGAAAAGTTACTTCTCATATGTATTTGATTCCATGGGACCATGCCTGCAGCAACGACTTGAAGACCTTACACTGCTTGATGACTACTGACTGCTTTGAAATAATATTATAAAGAATAGAGTTAACTCTAGTTTTGTAGAGTGCAAAGACCTATATAATAACAAACAGAGAGATTTTCACGCATTTTTCATGCTCGTTTGTTTCCTCTGATTTTTTTTGCGACAAAAACATTTCATTATTCTATAATTGTGCATTACCGTCTATGCAAGTACACATTACACAACACTATGATAGAAAAAAGCTTATACATTATATTATATATTAATTGCGGGGGTGAAGAAGATGAATAAAAAAGAAAAAAATATATTGTCCGTTTTGAATGGTGTCGTCAACATTATTATGATTCTTGTTATATGATTGATGATGATAATGATAAACAATGATAAACGGTCATACATGTAAATGCAACTGTTTCATATTTCATTTCTTACGTTTTTTTTCGTTTTTTTTTACCTGTTAATGTCATTAATTCGCATTTATGTATATAATTTCAAGCAGATCATACCATGATTCAAAATTATTATTGATTGGTGCATCCTGTTGAATTTTCGAGAGTGAATGAAGTATCTTATATAACAAAAACTGTATCTTTATTCATAGATTACATATTTTTTTATATCATTATATTAAACTACCATGATCCCTTACCTAGAAATTATAAGTTAATGGAAAACTGTTAAGCTGGCATATTAAATGGGGAGGATTTAGTGGCCATGTCCGTACCCCCGTATATTGGATTGGGCTTGGGCCGCTGCGGAGGCGGCCTTGTTGGCAGCATTCTGAAAAAGGTTCATCAATTCATTAATTAACTAATCATTTCGACATTTTGTGGGGGGCAGGCATGGGTTATAATTATTCGGATCGGATGTGTTCAGAACATTGTAATAAAAATTTGTGATTATACCTGAGCAGCAGCCAGATCAGCTAATGCTGCTTGCTGTTTCGCTGCCAGAGCCTGAAGTGACAAATATAGTTAATTTAAATTAATGCCAACTATTGCATAGTTAATTCCATATCCCTATTATATAATTGCTGGATCCGCTGTTCTTGAAAAATTACCTGTGCATTTTGTTGAGCTTGATAAGCCATTTGAGCTTGAGCGGCTTGGACGGCTAGAAATATTAAGTTTAATTTAATGAATTTATAACATGCTACAGGTTCCTAATCGCTTTTTGGTGGAAATTTGATAAGTAATAATTATGCGTACCTTGAACAGCATGCAAAGCGGCGGCTGCCTGCGCAGCATGATTTTGCGCAGCCTATACGGAAAGTAATTTAAAAGTTGATTTTGTAGCAAATTAGCCAATTTCTGTTTGCAAAATGCCCATATTTAACTCCCATTGCTTACCTGTGCTAATGCATGGAGGGCTTGAGCTTGCTGAATGGCCTGGACTTTAGTTGATTCCACTGCTTGTGTTGCCTAAATTAATTGCAAAATAGTTCATGCTGCATAAAGAACCTTCGCGGAAAGATGCCCGACCCACGGGAAGTAATTTTTCATGAAATATTGCCCATGAAAACGTTCATGAAATCTATGATTTCTTACCTGGGCGACTTGCGCCGCAAGTGTAGATTCTGCTTGGGCTGCAGCTTGTGCCCTAATTATGGCAAATATCAACGAGATATTTAGATGTTGAGATAGCTTAAAATCTTATTATAATTCAAATTCTAATCTTACGATTGGGCTGCTTGTGTGATCTGAGCAGCTTGAGCTTGCTTAGCAGCTACAATCGCTTGCGCCTATTAATAGAAGAAAAGATGTCAATTATTTAAATGAATTTTAGCGAATCGACTAAATTAAATCAGGGGAAAAAAATTTCGCAATTCATTTTCTGAAATAACTTGGAGAACGTTACCTGTTGGGCAGCATTGCTGGCTTGAGCAGCCAAAGTCGCTGTGGCTTGTTGGGCAGCTTGATATGCTGCAGCGCTTTGAGCTGCTTGGGCTGCCTTTGCTTGATTAGCAGCCTGAATTTAATTAAGAACAGAATCAATTTTTAGTCAACTTGACATGATGAATATGACATTTTCGTGGGCATAAATTATATTATTACTTGTTGTGCTATAGCTGCTGCCCCTCCACCATGACCCCCACCATATCCTCCCCCTCCCCCTCCATACACC
>JAQIXQ010000622.1:0-24153 GCA_034700485.1 Pseudosinella alba
GTTCCATTTACTGCAAACTATGAACTGTTCTAGGAATTTTTTTTAGATAATTGGATCAAAGTAATTATGTAATTAGGAAATATTTTGAACTTTTTAATAGTCAGATCAGATTAGTTCATTGATTAGGGTTGTTGCATTGTCTACTGTTAATTGCTACTTTTAAGATCTTCTTCCTGTTATCAGAGTAGGTAGGTAGTAGGTACTATCTACTAGGTACGTATGTAAAATTCGCTAAAATGACGATTGGTAACACGATGATATGATGATAGTTAACTAACATGAGATGAGATTAATTGTACATAAATTGGTTGGAAATTGGATTCCATGCATGGATTATGGATTATGAATGCAATGTTTCTCCCTGAGTTCCTGACTGAACTAAACTAGATTATTTCGATGATTTATAATATGATGATGACACTGGTTGTTTATTTAGGTGTGGAATTGCCGATAATGAAATGATAATTACCGTCTTATCGGTAACTTGATAACAAAAGTAAATAGAGAGCTGATAATGATTCCCATCGACTGCATAGGCAATCAAGCAAAACTCCCAAACCAAATTGAATGCAATTCCAATAAAATGCAGTCAAAGTGCATAATGATAATATATGCATCACCACAAATCACAAACAATGAAGTCAATATCACTACTTTCATTTTTTAAACATGATCTTTTATTATGTTGATTCATTATATATGTATGTTATTATAGAGCATAATATTGTAATCATCTAAATTATTATTTTTTTCAGCATCATTTTATAATAATATAAATTATACAAGAATCAGTAGCATTTTAGTAATATTTTTACTTCATTTTTCTTGAAAATAATCTTAGAAGTCAAGCTTGCTCGCTGTTTTCTCCACTTCCACAAAACATGTTATTCCAATTTCATGTTAACTCTCAATAATTCATGACAATAATACACTGTTTTACTTTCTCCCTCCAATTGGTTGATGAGATATAATATAATGCTAAATACAAAAAAAAACATTGTTCATCTAAAAGTTAAAACTAACTAAGAATAAAACCTAAAGCAAACTACTTTATCTATGAAATATATACATAACCAATTAACAATAACTATAATGGTTTTATAATATAACTCCAGCACGAATTTCAGATATTATATATAACTACACACTAGATAATTATGTTCTTTTTTCGACTCAGTTTAATCCATTAAATCATCTAAAATAAGCTTGTTTTAGTTATAAGAGAGAAGACTATGTTAAGAAATAGTCGAGGTATATACATATTATTATGAGAGACAAAATCAGATTTAAGTAATGTTTTTGAAGATTTTTTAAAATATTCATAAAAATCATAATTTGTTTATTCCCACTGTTTATCCAAACCACCACATAATTTGCTAATTTATAATGTTTTTACACCTCTATTAACAAATAATAAATGTATTGTATATAGTATGATTCTCACACACTTTAAAAACAGAGTTATTTTTACACGTAAATGAGAATTTTGTTTGCTCCTTGCAATCATTTATATTTGCTACATAATATTTAGATTTGTTTAAATCGAATTTAAAAAACATGTTTAGGTGTAAGAAGGGAGGGGGTTGTGAGGATTTGAGTAGTTAGTAGAGTTAAAACAAATGTGGGTGGGGTACAACAAAATATTTGTTTCTACATTACTACACTTCTTGACATACCTCAAAGAAACTCTACTATAAAAATTTTTGTTTTACAAAATATTGCTTCCCTTCATCTTCATCATATTACTAACATCAACAACAACTAATAATTAATGTCTTGTCTTCATCTCCTCTTCAAACATTTCCCCCACGAATAACAACAATAACAAGATGATTCTCAACCTCCTTGCCATCAGCTCCCACATCACCAGTAATTCCTGGACACTGCTTCTTCAACAGCTCAAAGCTAAACGGACAAGGTGGGAATGCATAGAGCACTCCAGTTGTGCTTGGGTCCTTTGCGACTGCAAGGGAAATCACTCCTGCTGCTTCCTTCTGTTTCAAGTAGGAGACGAGATTGCGGAGGGGTCGGGATTGGAGGTTGTTGGAAGAGTTTTGAGAGTCTTCATCGGGGTTTGGCTCGTTTGAGGTGGCCGTTGTAGAGCACGGCAGAGCAAGAAAGATGCCGTGGTGGGTTGAGGTTGAGATGCGTTTCAGGACGTCGTCCAGTTTGCTCTGGGGGTGGGAAGGAAACAGAATATTATTTCAATTCAGTAAAAACCTCTTTGTTGGATTATCCAACTTGGATATTTTAGTATTGACATTATTGTAATAAATATTTTTTAAAGTACCTGATCAAGTCTCAATCTCTGAGTAATTCTTAACTGATTCTTGCATTCCTCATCCTTCATCAGCAACTCAATCCCCTCAAAATCTCCTTCGGTAAGATGAAGTCTGTACAAATAGTAACATTCGGATTATATTATTATAGCACAAAACAAATTACTTTTATAAGTAACATACTTTCTAGAACAAAAACTACATCTCACAAACCTTGACGGAAAACTGCTATTTTTGAGTATAAGAGCTCCACTCCAACTAACTCCAACCTTCTTAGGAATATCATGAATCGTTTTAATATTCCCAAGACTCTTAACAGATTCATTATCCGACTGTCCAGGACTTGTGCAAGCAAGGTCAGTTCCACCAGAATGTGTAGATCCTGGTCCGCCCCTAGTTGGGGCTCCTTGTCCAACCACTGCACTGTCATTTCTGCCAGACTCGCTTCCGCAGCCGGACATGTCGTCTGGTAAATGATCAGAATTATAATATAATTAAGAACATGTGTATGTTTTGCTAACGTTTAACAAAAAATAGAAATAAAATTCTCACCATTACTACCACCCACTCCACCACCTCCACTCTCCCTGTCAAATTCTCCACCCCCACCACTTCTCCCTTTCCCACCAGAACCGCCTCCATTACTGCCAATCATCCCCGGAAGATTATGCAAATGACTTCCAATCGGAGGACTTGCAGCATCCGCAAAATCGGTTCTAATCCTCCTCTCAGTCCCACCCAAAGGATATCCCCTCATGTCTTTTACTGCAGCTTGTGCCGCATCAATTGTTTCAAACGTGATGTAGGCGTAGGGCTCTCCTTTGATCCATTCTATCTTCTTGATCGAGCCGAATCTGTCAAATTCTCGTTCTAGCGAGGAGGAAGTTGTCCAATCACCTAGCCCTCCGATCCACATCTTTGTGGTGGGGTTGACCTTGCCGTAGCCGATTTTGCATTGGAATTTTCCAATGTACTGACCAGAGAGTTCAGATTTTGCTCTGAAGGAAACAGTGAAAATGAAATATTTAGAACATTGCTTACATTAAAGAATGGTTTTAAGGATATTCTATACGTTAAAAAACTAAAAATCTTACCTCGCAGCCATGTCCAAATTAACAAATCGAACGAATGCGTAAGCATTCCCAGTCCCTGGGGGAGGCCTCTTAATGTCAATATCCTCAACAGTCCCGTACCTCCCAAAGATCCTCCGCAGCTCCTCATCCGTAATATTAACCTCAAGATTCCCGGCAAACAGAGTCCTCGTCGCCAAAGGATCATCCTCCGGGGAAACATGTTGAAGATAGTTCGGGAACTTGTCCTTCTTGTTCTCGTACCTTGGAGGGGCTTGTGGTGGTGGAAGCAAGTGGGGTGGACCACCACCGTGGTGGTGATGATGAGGAGGTTCCATTTGATGTTGGGATACGTAGTGATGAGGTGGTCCACCTGGGGGACCGTGATGAGGGGCGCCTGGGCCATGGGGACCTCCGTGATGATGTGGAGGACCGGGTGGAGGGGGTCCGCCTGGGGGTCCGTGATGGTGTGGCGGGCCTGGGGGAGGTGGTCCTCCTGGTGGCCCACCATGGTGATGATGATGAGGAGGTGGTTGATGATGATGTGGGGGCGGAGGGCCCGATGATGATCCAGATCCTCCTCGTGGGGGATATCTGTTAGAAAGGGACAAACAAAAATATAATGAATGAGCAATGAGCTAGTTTTGAAGAATTAGCATGTGTTTCCGTTAAAAGTTAGTCAATAATAAGCAAAAAAACAAACCTGGAGTAATGCGGAACATTTCCACCTCCGCTCATCCCACCCCGACTATACTCATTCATCGGATGATGATGATCTCCTCTCCCGCCTCGATAATCCCTGTAGTGCATAGGCGGTCCTCCTGGAGGTCCTGGTGGAGGGGCCATTGAAGACCCACCACCTCTTCCACTGTCATACCGGTCATATCTGTTCGAATGATGATGATCCGGATCTCCTCGCATTCCACGGGATGATGGGGGTGGGCCATCGTAGATTGGGGATCTGTTATCATTTATAGTAATGTGCTTGTTTGATTCAATGTATAATTTATAAAGTATTTCTGGTACAGATTCTTGTTGCAGTACACTCACAAAGGATTCAACAACAAGAGAAGAACGAATTATATCATATAAAATATGTATTTTTTTAGTATTATTTTCATTTACCGCTGCTATCATCATCATCATGTTATGAAAAATATTTGATCAGATCACACACACACGACGGTGGTAGTGGAATCAGAGTGTGGAATGATTTGATGATTTTTTTTACTGAACTCACGACTGAACTACACACTAGTCAACTTGTAGTTATTTATATGCACTTATGTAACTAAATAGATCTTTCGATATTGGCATTGAATTGGAAACCTATGCAGTGATCTTGAATCGAATACTCGAGCGAGGCTGTTGTTGTTGGTTTTGGTTAGTAGTAGAAAAAAGAGTGGAAGAGATATAATTTTCGATGCTTTATTGTGAGCCAAAGTAGATTTTGAATTTTCTCTTGTACACTTCAAAAACTTTTCAACTAACGAAACAGCACAGTAATCGTGAAGAGATATAAAATTGAGAGATCAAAAATAGCTCATGTGTGTACGGAGGAACCCACAAACCTGCATAAAATGCTAACAGCAAAAGTCTCCACCCCTTTAATTTGAGCACATTCATTCCGTCCGTATTTTTTAAACTAAAGCTTTGTTATCACAGTATGAGTGGAGTATAAAAAACTCTGAAAAATAACCTAACTGTAAGACTGTAACTTATCTATGCTGTTATAAAACTTTCTCCAGTTCCTCCCCTCACTTCATATTTTCTTTGTATTTCATCAGGTGCTACCAGATAATAAATTATTTCGCGTTCGATTCGATTATTCGATATACTATTTAAAAACCCTAAACCTAATACTGTCAATTTTTACAACAGTACGATCACAGTTAGTTAAAAGAGCACGACTTGTTAACGGGAACAACCGGCCTGCGCCTACAGACTGCCCTTCCCTAAATTAGGGACCCTAATTAAATAATTTAAATCACATTTCAATTCTAAACCAGTAAACTGCAATGACTCGTAATGAGTGACTAGATGTAAATGCATTAAATTAATAGTGACTCTATTGAAGTCGTTGCATTAAAATTTTCCCCAGATAAATCCATATCATAATTACAAGGCACATTATTGGAATTTCATAAGTCAATCATATAGTCTGCGCACAGGAAACTGAATCACGATAGGAAGTGTTTTTAACTGAGAACTTTTCACATAAACTTAGCTGTCCGGTGGATATAATAGCTTCACCCTGTTCACACACAAAATCAACAACATGGATTCGAATTCCAAACTACTAGTCAATAATCATCATGATTCATGATTCAAGATATGTACCAAGAAGACGGGGGTAATGAAAATTTTTTTGAGATTTTAAAACTTTTCTTACGAGAATCAGCCAGCTACACCATTTTTTTAAACTTCCACCATTCAAAACCAAATTAACGAATCCACAATCCAATCTACGTTTTGCCTCTTGTTCTGAATACATTAAAAATTTTATCCTAACAAAACATTTCTGAACTCGATCATGTGCAAGAACATCGTGTTAAACTAAAAGCATCTAGGTTAATAATGGTGGGTGATATACCAGCTACAACCCTTGATTTTAATTTAATAAGCACAGTCACGTTGGCGTAACCTCTCTCAAAGCTGTTGATGTGATTTAACAAATTATAACTCCTTAAAAATTCCAATTTGAAATTGTATGAAAATGAATGATTTGCTATTCCATTCCATCACCCGATCATGATCACCTTCCAACCAGAAGTACTGCGCACACGACTTTTCTCTTCTCCCCAATTTTAAATACTTACAAATCACACACATACACGCACGCACTTGTCTGAGGATGAATGTATGTTTTGTAGATACACGACATGCACGGTATAAATATAAAAATATAGTAACAATTAAAGTGTGATAATTTGCTATTATGGCTAACTTTTCCGGTTTTTAAATATGAGCAACCATAATATTGACTACAACCATAAGGGTTGAACCTTTCACCTTCGTAGTAAACATGATAATCGTCATCGTCATCATCAGATGTCAAAGATCAGTGATAATTGAATTAACTGTCAAAAAACGGCAGTTATACTGTTGTAGTAGTAGTAGTAATTAGTGCTACCTGAGCTTCGTTTCCTCTGCGTGCGACAAAGAGGGAACAATTTTGAGAACCATGAACAAATGAACCAACCAACTTTTCTGTTTCAGAACATATTTTTAGGAGAAAGCCCTCGACTCGATCGACTCGACCTCTTCTCGAACCTCCCTCTCCCCTTCCTTTCCAATTACATCCTTTCCTTTGTACACGATAACTCTTTTTGTTTCACTTAGTCTCACCAAGAAAATATTTTTTTTTACAGGAATGCCATAAGACTTCAAAAGAGAGAGAAAAAAACTATTTAACTTTTTGGATTTGAATGACATTTGGATTTGAAGCTCGGATGACATCTGACATCAAACATCTCGACCATTAACATCAACTTTCTTCTGAGAAACGGCTTTTCTTTGTACACGGGTAAAACTAGAATGCACACAAACTATATAACAAATGTCAACAAACGAAAACAACGGATCAGCACTACGCACCACCACCACCATACCACCTTTCCAGATATTTAAAAGACACGTTTCTCTTCTCTCTGAATATTTGACTATTTCTCTCCTCATTTTAAAAACAGGATGTTTGGATAACTATTCTTTGTTTCTCTAATTTTGTTTTTGAAAGGAAAGAAAAAAGAAAATAATAAGAATAAAGAGTAAAAACAATAATAACAATACCTCCGACTACCACCACCAACTCCTCCAGCACTACCACCACCACTATAATACTTATCCCCGTAATGATCCTTCGGTGCGGGGGCTGAGGACGCATGATGACCTCCGGCAACTGCAGCACTCCCACCTCCCCCACGGTTATTATAACTGGGGGGTAAACTCTCGTACGCCGCCTCAACCATCACTGGCTTATCATAAATGATGATCCTCGACTTTGAATGTTTGGCGTCCCTGGCGTCCTCATACGATCTGAAGTAGACGTAGGCCACCCGCTCGTCCGGCTCGTGGACCACCTTCACGCTGATATCTCCGAAGCGCTTGAACTCCCTGTAGAGGGTCTCTCGAACCACCTCGTCCGATGCCTTAGGGTGAAGGGAGGAGATGCAGAGGACCTTGTAAGGATACGGCTGAGAAGCTGAAGACGCTGAGCTGGGCGGTTGGGAGATGGAGGATGATGATGGAGCTCCTCGTCTGGTTCCAGTTGAAGGTCCACACAAAGGTCACGTCACAGGTCACGGTCACCAAAAACAGAAGAGGAAGACACACGGATGAATTTTCAATTGTTGATTAGTAAGTTACTTATTTCTGTACTTAGCACTGAATGATTTTAATTATTTATAACACTTAATTTTAATTATCTAAAAATCACTAATTTTTTTCTGATTTTTTTTTCAGGCAATATCACAAATCCAACATCGTCGACCTCAACTCCTCCACGACTTCTCAAATCATGTCAAAATTAATTTTTTAATTATCATTTTATTTTTTTACTACTCACCCATCCTTATAGTTCCCTCGGTAACCACCGCCCCCATCCCCATAATCTCTACCACCAGCACCGCCTCCACCACCACCACCACCCCTGGGGGGACTCACCCCTCCACCACCACCTCCCCCGCCAATCCCCCTCCGCCCACTACTACTGTTCCGATGACCCCCTCCCCCACCACCGGAGCTGGACCTGCTGTGATGATGATGGTGGTGGGAGGAGGAGTGATGATCCCGGGTGGAGCCACCCCCATGGTGTCGCCGGGAGGAGGCAGCCTCATTCCCATTGGGGGAGTTCCCCCCGTCGTCACTTGACCCGTCATTGAGGTCACCATACCGTCCCAGAGTGGAGGATCGCGAACGCTTACTCATCGACGATGGAGGTGGGGGGCTTGATGAGCTGGAGTCGAGGCGGTCCCGTTTCATATTATAATAGGGGAGAGTGGGCTTAATTGTGGTGGTAAGTTAATTATAATTAAGCAGCTAGTTAAGTTTCTTCTTGATCCTTCCTGTCAAATTCTTCTTGTTTAGATGTGGTTGTGGTTGGTGGTGTTGTTGTTGTCGCTGCTGCCCTTGACACTTGATCAGATCCGATGAGACTATTATGATCGGCCCAGTCGTAATTTAATGTACTTGCTGATTATGATTAACTTAATTATTAATTAAACTTTTTAATTTTGCTAATAGTGCATTTAATTATTTTATTCTTGGATATTTTCAAAACAGTGCTTTGCCGTCACCCCTTCCAAATCAAACATGGATGCGTAGTATATTTTTCTCTCTCTGCCTGGTCATGAATGAGGGAAGGGATATGGATAGGGAGAGAGAAAGAAGAAGGAAAAAAAGAGAGGAACTGGCTTGGCTGAAAATGTACTAAAAAAGGGATGATGATGATGTGATATGATATGATATGGCCTATTCAACATTCGACATTTGAGAATGATGTTGAGGAAGATGATGATAGTGTATTTTTTTAACATGGACGGGTATAGGCAAAAAGGAATAATATTTAATTTTGCTGTAGTTGTTATCTCCGCAATGTTAATGTTTGGCCAAATGCGATGTGCCCCGGTAGCATGGGCAGGATAGTCTTGGCTTGGGTGGGTGGGATACTTTGGGTGGGGATTGGGGGGCGGAGAGGGGAACGGAGGGAGGAGGAGGCTATACCGCTCCATGTTGGGGGAAAGTACCTTGTCATGTTGGAGAAATGTGATGTATGGCTTGCTTGTAACAATATAGCATGGGCCCGTATTGCCGAGGGCATCGACCGGTTAGGACGTGGTGGAACATGGGATGGGATATGGAATCGGGATCCGGAGGGATGATGCGATATGGATTGGGAGAGCATCCATGGATAGATGGCGCTGGGTGCTTATTTATGCTTTGTTGTAATTTATGGCGTCCTTTTTAGGAAGTATTTTTCATGAGCGAATTGATTTCTTCCCAGTGAAAGCAGCCCTTTGAATTATTAATATGAGAAAAACTCTTCCGTCTTCATTTTCTGTACCTAAAAAAACATCTTATCCCATTTTGGTTTTATTACTTTAAAGTACTTTTTTTTAAATAGTTAAGTTTTAATTATTATCATCAAGTTTTTTAAAACCTCTTATTCGTACCAATTAGCTATATATCATTCATTAACCCTTAACCCTAAGTATAATTTAGTTACACCACCAGAAAAAAAAATCATAAAACAATTTAATTTATTGTAACAGCCACATTCACACTCACATTCCTAACTTTTGATTATTGATTGGAACAATAAAAGATATTTTTTTACACTCTTCTCTTCTGTTCAATTTAACAATTATAATTACTACTAATTGCGTAAAATGTTAATTTATATAATCGCACCATTATTATGTATATTATTTTATTGATTTTTTGATTGGATGTGAAAACAGAATTTAGATTGTATCTACTTAAAACACACATATGCATTGTTCGACTCGACACTGATATTGTGACGATATGATTGATCAACAGTTTTGATTAATTCACTTTCTCTGGTGATGATTCTTCCCAATTTATATACATTTTACATTACATTTCTTTTGTGATTCTTTTTTGTTGACGATTTATACAAAAAAAATCGGAGGATCTTTTTTTTTGATTTGGGAGGAAGTATTTATATCTATATAGGTAGCTGGAACAATTATTCTTAGCAGTAATTCCTATTAACTTGTAAACTTCAACAGAGTCATGCACTAACTAGTTAACTGTTTCGTACAAATCCTTTTCTAACCAGGGGAAAAGTATATCCATTCATTTGAGTTTAGGAGAAGGTGAGACAAATCACGACAAATATCTACCGAACCATATTACTCTTAATTCAATCAATCAATCATAATTCATAATCAGTCACACATCGACAAAAATGTTATTGATTATTTACGACCATTACACACTCGACGACACGATGTTTTACCTGTAACTAATTATAACCAGATTTACTTACGTTTTTTTTTTCTCGTAAAATACAAAATGGTAAATATTATATCATTATAGTTAAGATATACGTTTCTCACACTCTTTAATTCTCAATTTAATATTGTCATTGTTTATATAACTGTTTTATCCCCCCGATAATAATAGTGATGGAGCATCATTTACCATTATCGGGTAAATATAGAGGGAGAAAAAAATTATCTCTTTTGTTGACTCGACTGATATCATCATCATAATAAAATGTTCATTATTTTTTACATGATAGTTAACTTGTAATCAACGATATAGGTATGTATGTATTTAATTATGTAGTTTCATATTAAAAAGTAATTTTATATAGTTTATATTTAATAGTTTTTTTTGTTGTGTATCTGGAAGACTTTGTTCACACGATATTATAATTTTTTTTGAAAATTATAATGTTGATGATGATGATATTATTCCTTTTTACATATTACATGCTAATTGACTAGACAGTTTATTTTAGAGTTAATGCATATTCATATAGAAAAATTGTTTTTTTTTCTCTCTAAAAAGAGTCGTTTGGTGTGCATATGTCAAAACTAGGTATCATATATTCAGGATAATTAATTACTGGCTAACTATCATATTTACAAATTAACAGTAAACTTGTTTTTTAAACGTGGGGGTGGGACTATTTAAAGGTCTTTCTTCGAAGGTGGAACAATAAAGTAAATTAAATTAAATTATATCTTTAAAGTAAATTAATATCAATCATGGTTGTGGTATCATTTGGTATATGTGCGGAATTGTGGAATGCTCAGAGAGACAAGGGTCTTTTAAAAAAGTTAAATATCATCGCTAACTATATGTCTTACAGTTATACATTTGGAGCCTAATAGTTTTGTTTTTAATTATTGTCAAACAACAACACTCCAGTTTCCTTACAAAATCCATTTTTTTTATCTCTTCCTCAAAAAATTTCCTAATACATGTACTTGGGATTCGGGGGCGGGGCTTGTTACATAATATACATTTGTTTAGGGCAAAGTTTTTTCTTTAAAAAACCGGAGCTTTTTTTTTCTTTTCCTCCCTCTCAATTTTTTTTATTATCATTATTATTATTTTTTAATCTCTCTTCTCCCCCCTTTCCCCCACCAGATCCTCTAGAATAATAATAATAACAACAACAGCAACAACTTTCACCTTTTTTTAGTTATCAAATCGCTAGTAATTTGTTTTTTTGTGATTTTTTTTCTTTTGTATATTATGTAGAGGTACTCAAAAAACGAAGGCTTCTTTTGGTATTTTTTTTGTTTAAAATAACATTATATCATTATTATATTTTTTTGTGTATAATAATTAACAAGAGTTGTTGTTTTTTTTCTATCTTTTTGAATACACACATGTTTGTTGATGATGATGAGATGGTGGTGTTGATATTTTTTTAAATGTTAAATCGTGGCAGTTAATTTTACAGAATTGATGATTTGATGATTGTTGTTGTTGTTGTTTTAATGGTGATGAGGGTGGTGAGGGTGAGGAGGAAGAGGTTGATTGGGGTTTGGGTGGGGGCTTTGCCACAGTCTTCTCGGAGGTATTCTTCCTGTAATTGGGGGAAAGCATAATAACAATTAGAAATTGCACCTTGATTTAAATGTTAAATGCTCTTGGCTGCTTTCACTCACCTCCGGATTATAATTGATGCAAACTGATGGTCTCTTCCTATGAAGACTAGCTTTAGGCGTCCGACAGACCTCCACCGGAGAACTACTTAAGAGCGCATCCTCCTCCCCTCCATCCTCCTCATCTTCGTTACTACTACTACTACTCCTACTGCTACTCCTACTGAACACGTTTCTGTACTGAACCTCCCGTTGTCTGATGGTGGTGCTGTTGAGGGTGCACGGGCAAGTCCCGTCGGTTACTACTAGGATGAGGTTTGAGTACGGGATATGGTGGACGTTGAAGTGGCTGAATAAATAATTATGTCAAAGGTTACTCGAAATGCATCTAACTTCCATCCCCCTCCTTTCCCCCAATTAAAAATTTTCATAATTGCAACATGCATTTCTATGAACTTACCCATTACACATAGAATGCCCACATTTCGTAAGCAGCCCATGATAACTAAAATTGTGGGGGTTGTAGCTGGACCCGTACGTGTACAAAAATGTTTCTTTGTCACACGGCCTTAGCCTCGTCTTGTTGATCGCTGCGAGTTCTATGAAGGGTGGAAGGGCATAGCCGATATCCTCCTCGACTACTTGGTGGGGTGGGTCTTCGCTAGATACTGCACATTTAAAAATTATAATCATAATTTAATATAACTGACCAAAGGAATTAGACATAGAAATATTAGTATGATTTGATTTAGTTTCCGTTGTTTTACGTACAAGAAGCCAGAACACTAGCATAATCCGGATTGATAAAACTGTGAAGATTCAGTTGAAGAATAGTCCAAGCGAGTTGTGCAATGAGCCAGTTCAGAAGATTTGTTAGATGGATCAGGGGCTGTAGGGGAAAAAAGAAATTATGTAACCGAACCAATTAGCCATGTATGTATTAAAGGATATTTTTCCTCGAATCGTTAAACTCACCGTCCTCAACCCACTGGCAAAATTACTCTTGCTCACAGGCTGGAAGCAAACAGCTTGATAGTCCACGACCCGAACCCTCTTATACACGTCACTATTAACAAGCATCTCCATAACCATTCCGTCAACCTCTCCAAAGAACCGTCCAGTGTCCTCATTCTTCTCGCTGTAGAGGATGAAGCCGTTGTCGTCCAAGATGTAGCAGTCGTACGCGCTGGAGCTGCAGGACCATTTTGTTTTCGATTCCTTGGGTCGGGCGTCGAATGACTGTATTTGGATAATACAACATATTTTTTTTAATGAATTATATAACCCATTTATCGGGGAAAATTATAAATTAAAACGGCTTTACTCACCCCACTAGTAATATCCATAAACCGACTGGCCCACTGACTATGATTAAACTGAACCCCAACAACAGCCACCGGAGCCTGGCTACTATGATCATCCCTCTTCTTCACAAAGATCGCCCTCGTGGCAGTCACCCTCGAATCATTCCGACTCCCGGCATCAAACGGCACTGAATAAACAAAACTCTCCGGATCATGTTGATACCGCTCCACAGCCCTTCGATACCATAGCTCGTTAGTGGCTCCGGAGTTGGCGTTGATGAACTTGAGGGTGTCTTCGGAGGATTCGTATTGGGCTCCTCCTCCGCTCATTCCTTCCGTTGTGAAGTCCATCCAGCGGGTTAGGCCGGTTCGGGTGGCGATGAAGGCGCTGGTCACTCCGTTCATTTTGAGGAGGTCTCTGTTTGTTGTTGGTTATGGGATGGGGATTTAAAATATATAATTGAGGTTTAAATTAGTTTTATATCATACGATACGTATACTCAAACCAACCAACATGTACATCATCAATCTTAAGTGCATCATCATTCATTATTCATCATAAATTTATACAACTTCTCCTTCTTTACCTCGGCATCAGTGATAGCAAAATTGCTATCGGGCTATTATTTTAAAAATATTTTTAAGGAGGAATGTTTTTGAGCATGCAAAGAAAGTTTTTCATTAATTCACAAAGAGAAAGCGTGTGTGAATGCGTGCGTTGAAAAAAGTTAAAAGGGGGAAGAGAAAAAAGGAAACCGGTGCATGAGTGACATTTTTCATACATACAATTTTACATAAATATAACCTGTGACACATTTGATAATAATAATGAGATTGTTCAAGTGCTTTAGGATTTCTAAGAATTATTTTCCCTTACTTGTCATTCTTGTCAAACTTCCACAAATTCATTTCCTTGAAGATCTGGGTAACATTTGCATCAAACACGAGGCTCTGAACCAGTTCCTTGTCACAATCCCAGATCTCATGGTGCCCATCAACCCCACCCCCCATGGAGCCCCCGGCCCCACTCCTCTGCCACCGATTATCCCCACCCCCACCTCCGTGGCCTTGATGCCTGTGCTTAAACCCAAAGTTCTTCCAAGGCCAGTTCGGGGTCATTTGAATCATCTTCAGGAAGTAGACCAGTTTCTCCTCCTTCGACTTGAACTGATGCTTCTCCTCCCCACGGAAGAACTCGCAGTAGGACCAGTCCGGATTTATCCTCCACTTCATGGGCTCATCCGACTTGTTAAAATAATCGAGGACGTTCTCGGATTGGAGCCGGAGCTCCAGTTCACCGATGAAGCGATGGGCCTTCTCTGGGGTGGCTATTCCAAGGGTGTAGGGGGTGTTCGGGATCTTGTGGAACTCGTACATTTGGGAACGGATGGCCACTCGGCGCTGTTATAAATGAAGATGAAATATAAAGTATACACCGGATTATTATTAATTCCCTGTCCATTGATAAATGGTTCGTGATTTGTGATATTAATACAATTTAAACATTCAATTTGTTATATGACCAGTTTTTTGTGTGTGTGCAGGAATCTTAAAAATCAATAAAGTCCACGTGGGGTGAAGAACTGGTGAATTAATCATTTCAGTTTTAGTCCGAATTTTTTGGTGTTGTGTGCACGGGCACCAAAGTAATTAAACAAATTAGGCATGCAATTAATTAATCCAAAGCAATTTAAACTAGGTACATTCCAAACAAAACAAAATGCAAAACTTTAAATTAAGAGGCAGCACGCAAATTAAATTTGATATATAATGCACATTACTGCACATATAATTAAAATAGACTTACAAAATGGTCCTGCATTTTCCTAACCCTGAACACGTAGTGGGGTATGAACACTGCTTCTCTTACCACATCGTCAATGACCATAGTGTCATCATCATCAACCCCAACCCCATCATCATCATTTTGAATATCGTTAACTTGCTCATTTTCAGTCTAATAATAATCATAATAATTGAGAATTAAGCATATAATTTACTACCTTAAGAAGTATTTACAACATAATAAGTAATTACTACATTATATATTGTACCGTTTTACAAATAGCCGCTTTTAAAAGCAAAATTGTAACAAAATCGCAAGAAACGCGCTACAAAATGCGAACGCTCTTGAATAATAGTATATTTGCGAAATACTTGCTACTTTACATTTACGTTTGCGATATAAAATATTGATACTTTCACTACAGCACGGTTTCGCTTCATTACATGTTGTAAGAAATGAGATAAATTATGTCTAGTCATATTTATTAGAAGAGAAGAATCAATCGAGGGAGAGAAACATAGCTAATACAATTGCTAATTAGTTCGTATTGCTACTTACAAAATTATCCTGATGAACCCGAACCCGGAACTCTTTTTTGTACGTTCGTTCCTCTTCAATCATATCCGTTCTCATCTGAAATTGCACAAGCAATTATAAAAATGTTAAGTTAAAGTTGGCATTCATTCCTCCATCAACAATCAATATGCATAAATTACTTATGTTTAAATCCTAATTATTAGCCAAATTACCTCCAACAAACTGGAATCATTATTTCTAAAATTATTGTCCCGATCCACCAGCTCCACTTCAGAGATATCAACAGTGTTGTAGTTAGGTTTGAGCAACTCTCCATTAAACACTGGCCTCCAGTCTGGGTGGAATACAACGTAGCCATTGTTGTTGACCATGAAGGCATAGCCGTTAACTCCCAGTTGGAAAGGGGATGCCATCTTTTTTAGCTCCTTGATGGGAATGTCTGTTCCGGCTACCCCGAGGAAGACTGCGATTCGTTCCTATAAATATGTATTTAATTTTGAGATTTGATTAATTATTTCTAGCTGACTTGTTATTTTGTTCTGATAGAGAATTAATTTGGTTTAGTTGGATGTGTTCCTTTAGAGTGCAACTTGTAACAAACAACGCGTGATTCATGTTATCTGTCAGTTTTGTTATGATAAGGCGTTTATGGGGCACTGCGATACAACATGGGCAAATTAAACTACAGAAGCAATTAAAGAAAATTAAATTAAATTAAACAGACTGAAATAAAGACCACCACAATCATCATCAATGAATATGCACGAACCTCAGTAGGCTTATGATAAGTATAACTGGCATTCACGCGAACCTTTTCGTAAATGATCTATACATGAAACATACAACAAAAATAATAATAAAGATAAATTCATAATTTGCAAATAAATATATAGCTTAATTATATAACAAAAACCAAATAATTAAAAAAAGGGAAATGACATGAGCGTCTGCAACAATCAGAAAGAAGATGTGACAGATCAACTATTGTTATTCAGACTTACCGTCGAATTCCGATTATCGAAAACAGGCGTACTGACACTAATGATGAAGTCAAAAGGTTCCGTAGGATCCTTTGGCTTAGCCGGGGTCGGGAAGTATTCCTCTTTCTCCGCCTATTTCATCCAATCCATTCATTTCCATCCATTTTATGTGGCAGTAGCATTAACGAATATATTTTTGCATGAAGAAAAAACAAACATGTTACAAGATTAGTTAATTGGAATGATTTCCCCATATAATTTAAATTGTTGTAAAAGAATTCTTTATAAAAAAAGTGTTTTAAAAAAACACGATCTCTTTCATATAAATTTTTAATGTGACTTTTTAAAAAAAGGAGGAGAAAAAAATAAAGAAAAAAATAATGCGTTTTTTATTCGAGATATTTTTTTTTGCTTTTTGCTTATTTTTGTTTGGATTCTCGTGCAATTATTAAATCTCATATCATCATCAACACATAAAAATAATTATAATTAGGTGGGTAATAATAATATGCATGTGTGTAATTTAATAAGAAACATTCATCCACATAAATATCAGTCATAATTTCATATTATATTGTTGCTGGCTATTATTGTGAGAAAAAGGGGTGAAAGTCGTGGTGAAAGTCAAATGACCGGAAGGAATGGAGGAAGGGAGATAACAGAGAAAGTAAGGTAATGCTGTGCACATAATTTAGTTGCCATTTTTCTCGTGCCATAAGATATGTGCTGGTGAAGTTGTGCTCATATTTTATTGTGCAGCAATCAAGAGTATACTGTGAAGTGAAGAGATTAAAAGTTATTTGTTACGTAATAATTAGTGTGCTTTTAGGATTATCATAGGATTAGGATTATTTTGCATTCCTATGCATGTTTATAGTTCATCGTCACGTTTTCGTATCAGTTATGGTTTGTGTGTTCGTTCCTGTTGTTGAGAAGTGAAGAATTAAGCTTTTGAATTGGAACGCTTCCAACCCGGTTTACATCGTCATTAATATTAGGTCAAGAATAAACGTTTTCCCAAAAGGGAAGGTCATTAGTTCAGTCCAAACTGTCTACAAAGTCTATTTAAAAATTCTTGTTGGGATGATGTCAATTATATTTTTTAATTGTTAATGACTGACTATTAAAATTGTCTATTGGCTTTGTTAATGTTAGTTAGCCCTTTCCCGTTATTGCTAAAAAAATTATGTTTTTAATAAAAATTAAAATCACAACACACCAACCAACCACCACACACAAACTTAAGGAACACAAATTACACAGACAATTAACTACCTACCATTCATGCAATTAAAAACACAACTAAAACAAAAAACAACAAAATTATATTTACCTTCTCATTATCAACATCATCAACATTCCTAAAACCATCACTAGTATAAACAACTCCATGCACTTTTTTCAATCGAGCTTCTAGTTTTTTCGCACTGATTGGCAATGCGTATGGGGGGAGGCTTGAGGGATCATCCTCAGTTCTTTGTTCTGAAGAGTCTTGAAACTGTTGTTGCTGTTGTTGTTGCTGTTGGTCTTGCTGATGATCTTGGGGGTGGTGATTAGGCTGTTGATTAGTTATATTATATTTTGGTATAAGCATTTCACATTAGTAATCAAATCAATTATGTTAGAGGAAATACATCCACATTTAAGTACGTTAGTTTTGCTAGTTTACTAATAAGGATGTCAAGACTCTTTTAAAACGGAAAAGAAAAGTTGTAGTATTTAAGTTTAAAAAAATTAACACTGGGTCAGAAGAGAATTTAAAAAAAATATTATTTTATATTAGGTATTATTATTATTACGTTTCGCTCTTTTCTCTTTCTTCGTGACGATGATGATGACGATTTGGAGGATGATCCCCTATCATCATGAATATTAGTATGATGATGCTGATGTGATGATAATTGGGCGTGTTGTTGTTGTGACATGAACACTTTGTTAATGTTATTATGATTAGGGTCATCATGAAGTTCTTCCTCTGAGGACTGTTGGGAATTATTATGGTTAGAATTAGTGTGACGAAGAGAGAAAGTTCTTTTTTATGGGGGAAAGTTACCTTCTTTGTGGTTGTGTGTGTTTGTTGGGTCTGAATGTTGAGGGGGATGGGGGATAATATTTCAAAAGAAAATTATTAGACAGAGAAAAATTAGAAATGGGAAAGAATTGAATTTCAAGTTGACTTTGACTTTATGGGGGGCGACGGGGGAGGGTGTAAACAAGCTTTATATTTTGATGGAGATGGAAATGAAATAGCAAATAAGGCTTAAAATATTTTGGGGACTTGGGGGCAAAGTGAGAATTGTTTTGATTTATACGGGCAAAAACATCCAGATCCTGGACAAATTAAACAATTGTTTGTTTAAACAATTTGTTAATCACCTCTCCGATCACACACACACCCACAAAAATGATTAATTATCCCCCATAAAAGTACTAATACACGCTTTGGACAACATTCTCAAGCACATACTTGCACATCAAGAAACTCTTCCACCCTCCTCCTAATATCAAACTTTGAGACAGCCCCACCCCCACCCCGGTGACCACCCTCGTCATAATAGTCATCATCGTAGTCCGTCACTTCATCATCATCTTCACCCCCACCATTATGCTTCCCCTTCTTATCATAGTCCTCATCATCCTCGGCGTCAGCGTAGAGAAAGGAGGGTTGGTCGTGCCATCTTCGGAGGAGCTCCTTATATCGGTTTGACCTTTTGTACTGGAGCCGAGCGTTGTGGTCTAGCCAGGACCAGTCCGTGTGTCGGGTGTCCTTTTATATTTTTTCGGTTATTATGCATTATTATTAGTTGGCATTAATTAAATCACACGACGATGGTTAAGATCTTAGGTATTAATCTTCTTTCACGTTGATGCATTAGCTAATTGGACATTAATTTCTTGGCCTTTGTTTCATTCCATAATTCATACGCAGGGGCGCTTCACACTGTTATGTTAATTAAAACAAAAAAAAACTCACCAAAACCTTTTTTTGTGCTAAAAACTCTGTTGACAGCAAAGCTAACTGGCAAACAACCAGAGTTAGTATTTCTCTCTCTCTCTTTATAAAAAAAACTCACTTCCAAAACCAAATCCACATCAACTAAAACATTTTTTTGTTTAAAAAAACTTTTTTTGAACTAACCTTTGATCTAAATCTAAGCAGCCAATAAGTTCTGCGACTACGAATTGGACTTGCCTAATAATATATATCAGTTTGTTTTATAATAAAATAAAAAATACACATAGATAAATAAATATTATACAAAATAAATATATAAATATAGATGTATAAATATAAAAATTAATAAAAATATATATTTAATATTATATGATTATTATTTTCTCTCTCTCTCTCTCTAGCTTTGATTAATATTTTTTTTTGTATATTATCATTTAACGATAATGATAATATACCAAATGTTTCGACTAAAAAATTAATATACTTGTTTTTGATTATGATAAAACAACAAAGAAAAACGAAGAAGAAGAAACAAACGCGAGATAAAATATATTTTTTAAGATACTGATTTTGGCAATATAAATTCTTGATAATATTTATATAAAATGACTACAATTATTAATATTTATATTTACAACAGAAAAATCAACAGTTTATACTTATGGACGAATGATCATAATATAGCAAATGATTTCTAGTTTTGGTTTTCGTATCATTATCATCAATTCATGAGTTATGATTTCGTTGGAGAAAGTAAGGAAAAGAGAAAGTTTAAACTTACAGCAATGTTGGCATAGACGGGGCTCCAGCTCTCCTCGTGCCTCTTGTAAATGACCATGGGTCTGGACATGACGGGCATGTATTTGAGGACTTTCTCCTGGACTTCCGAGAGGGTTGAGACGTGGGTGAAGAAACCTATGTCAAGGTCATGGGATCATAAGGAAATGAAGTTATTACATTGTACTTTCACTGGCAGCCTTCACCCGAAATATTCCCATTTTAAAATTAACTCAAGTTTAATAATCTTTTACCTCGATGAGCACAAGCCATCCAAAGAACCTCCCGTTTCTCCGTCACCTCCCTCCCAATCAGATAGGTGAAGACGCGGACATACTTCTCTGGGTTTTGCCTTGCCTTGAAGATCTCGTCGAAGTAGAATGGAGCTCCGTCCGTGACGATCATTATGGCTTGGTTGCAGTCGCTGGAGTCTTTGTCGCTTCGTGCCTGTAAACAATTTCAGGGAGAAAGTAAATAAACGTTGATAAAAAGTGAACAAACCGTAAAGAGAGGAGAAAGCCTAATTGATTTTGATTACTAATTTAACTAACCTTCTCAAGAATATCAAAAGCCATGTTTAAAGCACTCGTAAAATTAGCAATTCCGGAAGTGTGATCCTGTTCCAACCCAACTTTCAATTCTCGGATGTTCTCCAAATTCGCCTAGAAAAAAATTAAAAGAAGACAGACCATCAAAATCTTTGAATAGGTTTCGATCAATTCTGAACTGAATTGAACCAGAAACTTTCATGAATGAATGAATAAATGATTGATTGATTCTCACCTGCACCAACTTATTCTTATAGCACGGAACCAGCGGAGTAGTACTATCCGAAAAATTATACACATTCACATAATCATTCTCCGTGAGTGTATCCAGCAGAGTATTCACAACGTGCTTGGCAATCTCCCTCCGGATCCCCGTCATACTCCCACTGACATCATGGAGGATGAACATGTTCTTGGGCGTGTTGGCGGCCTGGACGTACCAGGGTCGAGTTCTACAGTCGTACAGATCCGGGTTTTGCTTGTCGCGATTGTCGTTTGGCCACTTCATAGCTGGGGATGAATTTAAAAAAAATGTGTTATGAATTATATGACATGAATATCGAAGTCATCAATCTTCTCTCATATTCCAAAAGTATTTACCTGGATAATGTCTTAGGAATCCTGTGGAGCTCCCGAAATACTGATAGCTGAGACTTGGGTTGAATTTGTAGTTTGACTTGAAAGTATCATCCATCCCGTGCGACCAGCCGATAGACTCGATTACATCGTCCTCTGTTAAATATGGCAAAAAATTAGTTGAATCAAATATAGTTATCAGAACTTTGAATGTCCATCTAATTAAACTCACTCCTCTCGTAAATACTCGTCGGCACATGGAGGGAACTGAAGCTGGTGTTAATGGTATTGTCGAAGTGAGCATCAAACTTCAAGTCAACATTATGATAAAGTTGCTCCGCATTATTGCTCCCGCTATCCGGGTTCAGCTTCTTCGAGTTGAAGTATGTCGTGGGGGGCTTCGGCTTCTTCTCTTCGGGACCGGAGTAGAACTCGAATGCCTTTTCTTCCGCCCAGTTTACGATTTTCTAAATATTACACATGGAAGAGGAGAGAAAAAAAGAGAAAGTGTGATAACGATAGAGAAAATGGTGAAAGTCAGGGAGAAAGTTAAACATTTACAAATACTCACCCCAACCGCATCAGCCTTCTTACTCAAGTTCTCATTCATGACACGGACCATGTCCACGATCATGGAGGCGAGGTTAATTGGTCGTACCTCTGCTTGTACTGCGGAGCTGAAACGCTGTGATTGCAACAACAATATAAATCATATTTTAAAATGAAAGAAATTATCGAAATTACTAAATTGACCAGAAGAAAGTTTTTTTAATTTTCAGAATTGGAAAGGAACAACCATATATATCATTTTTATACACTCACATTAAGCAACTCATCATATTTCGTGACGCTAACCCCGAACCGGAAGAGCTGTCCCCCGAAGTTGCTTGCCCAGTTTTCCAATCTAAGCAAATTGAAACATAATTAAATATCACGCCCACCCTTCATAGGAACTCCAATCTAGACTTTAATCAATGAGCTAACAACCAAATCAAATCACGACATACGTCTGCTTCGGTATCCCCTTCCTCTCATCTCCAGCACTACTTCGATGATGTCGTTGGGAGGATGAGGAGGAGGATGAAGACGATGATGATGATGACGAAGACTTTGACTTTGATTTCGAAGATGACGACGAGGAATGGCTTGATGACTGGATTAGCGGGATCGTTACGAAGATTATCAATAGGAGCGAGATGAGTAAGGCTATATTTTTTAATTTGGCCATTATTGTGCAATAAGCGCTACAATATTATTATCGTTTTTTTATCTCTTTCTTCGATCTTCCTCCTCCCTTCACTTTATTACAACTATAATTATATCACTATTTCCAATATTTAGGATCAAGCTCCTTTCCCCCTTTTTAATAATAGTAATGATGGAAATAACAATGCTTCAAATGTTGATTATGATGAAGATGCTGATCCTGCTGCTGCTGACGAACAATAATTTGGAGCAACTCAATTTTGAGGAACAACTCCATCATCTTGGAAGAAAGTGATATATGCACATAAGGAGAAATAATATTTAACCGAAACACATTCCTTTTTTTTCCTTTTCGGAAGGGGAAAAATAATTAGCTAATGCATTGTAGCGGATATGTACGTGTGTGAGATTAAAAATATGTGAACTTGTCTATATGTCTCTGTCCTGATTAGAGAGAGAGGGAGTCAAGTGTGTGGAGGAAACTATAATGATAATAATCCACTCGTACTATTTTTTTCTTAATATGTATTGATTTTTTATTATTATGATTATTACTATTTTATTATATGGTCTTATTATTAATATCGGGGGGAAGAGTATGTGTCTATCCGCTTATACTTGATCATCATCATTATATTATGGGCTATTATGACTATTATTATTAAATTTCTTTCTCTCTCTCTCTATGATATGGATATATCCATATAATATGGGCTAATATATATCTATTTTCTCGGGCCTTTTCTTTTCCCCGTTTTTTATTATTATTTTCTCGGATTTTGTATGGGCCTGAATATGTTGGGAATAAAGGATGATGGAAACGGAGAGAGAGAGAGAGAGGAGAGAAAAAAGACTACTCCCCAAAAAAAAGTTTTTTCCACCCGTTTTTTTCTTAAGGAGGAAAAAAAAATCTGGGATAGGCGTGTGTTTTCTCGGGGAGGAAATATATGTATTATAGATGATGATGATAGGATATGATACGGTTTTAAAAAGGGTTTTGGGTTAGGTTCGAGTGAGAGAGAGATGGGCAGAGTGTGTGTTTTTGGCGTGGTTAAAGTTTTGGGATGATGATGGGAATGGGATAATTTTTGTTCCTCGGGGTGGTAGTGGTATTTGAAATATAGATGGGTTCATGGTTGTAGTAGTAGTAGTAGTGGTGGTGGTAGTAGTGGTTGTAGTAGTTTTTCAAAGGAATGCGTTGTGAAAGTTTTCACTTTGAGTTTCCGAACTCTGACGAGGAAATGATATGATATGGTATATGATGGTTGGTGGTGTTTGGAGGGGAGGTGAGAGTAGTTTGGAGAAAGGAGGTAGAGAGAAAGGAGTAGTTGGAGGTATGGTTTGGTATGGAGGTTATTGCATTCAACTAGCATGTTGGGAGTTTGGGAGGAGGCTTTGTGGGTTATTTGGAGGAGGGAGGGAGAGACGTAGATAGATAGATGGATGATGATGGGAGTTTTTTTTTATGGTTTGGAGGAAACGGCGAGAGGAGTAGAACGATTTTGAAAGGAATGTTTGTGCAATCTAATATAATTGTGGGTGCATC